>VOMN01093968.1:0-21317 GCA_014899125.1 Orchestia grillus
GACCCCACGCCCTCACGTCCCCCGCTCTCACGTCCCTACGTCCCCGCCCCCTCGTCTCAGTTCCGGTGCAGGAAATGCACCTGCAGAAATGTGGTCATCGAGTGTCACAATGGGCCCCGGACTGCCGCAGGTGTCGTGCTGCTGCTGCTTCTTTTCCGCCTTTCAGGTGGGAACTTTGTGTTGGAGGCGACAATACCACTGCGTATATCCCTCCCTTCCCTTTCTGCAGTGGGGAAACGGGGGAGGGGGAAGTTCTGATGAAGCTCTCATGTCTCCTGGTGGTGGCTACCCCCTAGTGGTGGCTATCCCTAGTCGTCGCTGCTTATAATATTAGCTAAACACTAGGATAAAAAAACACCAGGGGCCGCCACTGGACACAATATCAGGTAAGTAAACACTAGGGGCTGCCACAGGACACAATATCAGGTAACAAAAGACTAGGGGCTGCCACAGGACACAATATGTTAATTATAAAACGCTGGGCCCTATCGTAGACGTATGATTTGATGTCATATCATGGCATCGAGAGGCTGGGCGTCCAAACATGTGAACTGACTGCAACGAGCAACGCTGGACTCCGGCTCGCAGCCAACCACCAGATTCACTTCAGAGCACTACCCGATTTAAGCTATTTAGTTCGTGCATTTTAACGCTGCAAAAATGTCACTGAAAATTTTGTCATGCTGAAAAATAATATTATATTTCTATCATCAATTTACAGATAGACTGAGGTAGCTGGCAAACATTTCTTCACAAGTAGGGCATGGTGAAGGCGGCGGTTGTCCGGGCTCTATAATAAGGGCACAGCTCGCACGACTCGCCAGTCCGGGCCGTGACGTCGCTGTGCGTAGATCTGTGAGTGCCGTGCCTGGAGTGGTCGCCTCCCAACATCAGCTACATTGCACACACATTTTTACTTATATTTGAGACAGAACTTACCGCGTGTTGTGGGCGCGTGAAATTAAATTGTGGAGCCCTACTGCCCCAACAGTTCGCTGGCGCCCCTCACGCCTGCAGGTGTAGGCTGGACATCACACAAATGGTCTCTCAAACAACAGGAACTCAATAAAAATGTCTCTAATTTTAATGTTAAAAAGCAGAAAATATGTCAATTCTCGGAATCAGGTCTAGAGGGCTCGGAGTAAACGTTGAGTTATGTACACGGTTAAGGAGAATGCGATGTATGAAATAGTAATAGTAAATTTCAAACAAGTTGTCTCAAATGCGCCTAATTCTCTTAAAAATATTTAATGTTATCAAATAGTTTATTTCTCTTTTATGCGCTATTATTAATCTAACTAAATATTTCGTACTGTGAATAACCTGCCAACGTTTGAAAGTTATTATTGATAAAATTAGGAGTAATAAAATTATAATTCGACATTGTAATTTTGTATCGTAATATAATAGTCATAATCATTTAAAATTAAGTTACTACTGCTGTCAGTACTATACTATGTAATATTGGTTCTAAAGTTTCATTTACCAATGATATTATCATTTGAATAAATTCAAGATGTTCGTTAATCAAAACGTTCGCCTTAAGGCCTCGCCCAGCGCGGCCGCGCCCCCACGTCGCCCCGCGCCTCCGCTCTGCAGCGTGCATTGGACGCTGTGTTCTTGTGAACACTGTGTTCTTGTGAACGCTGTGTTCATGTGAACACTGTTCATGCGAACATTGTGTCGCAAAAAAATCGTCGCGATGACGGACTTGTTGTCTATTGTCAGCGTTATCTATTTTATTTGCGTAGCCTTGCTACATTACGGAATTTAAAAATTTGAAATCTAGTTCCCCTGAAACGATGCGATGAAGGCACATTATGATAGAGCTCTTTTCAGCGTCTCAAAAGTTCTTGGGTAATTTAAATTTTCAATATTATGCTTTCCTTAGAAATTTTGCACTAATAACTGAGATTGTACGTCTTCCGAGTCTTTACATTTTAAATTACCGATAGCATATATTGAAGTCACAATAATATAGTCACAATACTTCGGCTCGTAAGTAAATACATCGATTAAAACTAGCACTTCCTGAACACTTCTCGTTCCCGTACAGAGAAAAAACTAGAAGAGAGAAAACAAAAACACTTTCATAAAGCAATCTTGAAGTAAATATGCTATCATGCATTTCACCTATTCGCTTTCATCTATTCATTCCCAATAAACATATTCCTTCGCAGATCCTCCTCCTCTGCCGCTGCTACGTAAACTGATGAACCCGACCTGCTGCTGTAAGCGGGAAATAAATGCTGGATTGTTTTGAGAGAAATGATAGCAAAAGGCCTCCTTCTGCAGCTCCTGGCGGAGGAGAGGTCTGCCTCGCTGCAGGCTCACAGGCTGAAGGCGTCCGTTGGGGCGGCGCTGCCAGAAAAACAAGTCAACAGACACCCGACAGCAAAATAAGTCAACAGACACCTGACAGCAAAATAAGTCAACAGACACCTGACAGCAAAATAAGTCAACAGACACCTGACAGCAAAATAAGTCAACAGACACCTGGCAGTAAAACAAGTCAACAGACACCTGACAGCCAAGATGGTCAAATGCGAGGTCCGTCGTCCCTAAATGCCCCAGAAAGATTGCTTCTCATCAAGAGATAAAGAGTAGCCGCAAATAAGGGAATTATTAGTACCAAAAGAGGCAAAAAGTCTTATGAATTCATTGCCAGCGTTGAATACTCGACTTGAAGTTTAATTTACATCCAAAATAGAAGCAACATCAGTCGCTTACTGCCCGTTTGACGGTCGTATTTACGGGAGAAAGAGGAGGTGCGGCTGCTGGTCCGTGGGACGCGCCTTCTTTCATTGCCCTTAATGAGACGCGATGAGCAGGAGGGGCTCCTTGTGGCTGTGTTTGTGTGTGTGCTGGTACGATTGGTTTGTGTTTGTGTGGAGGCGTGCGTGTGCATTTAGATACTTATGTGTTGGTGCGATTGTGTGTGCGCGCACTGGTTCATGTGTAGGAGCCTGTGGGCTTGCCAGTTGTTTGCATTGCTCAATTCCGGTGCAAATTCTAATTTCCTACGAGGTCTTTTCATATGCGTAAAATATTTCTACAACTAATAATGATATGATTGAGAGCCAGCAATACACATGCGCACTGATATCATGCTAAAAAATGTGACAATGGTAAAATAATGTCCAAGTGAAATTCATAAATCATTGTTCACATATTATCTAGAGAATGTAGGCTCAAAAGTCGACTTTGAGTTTGGACAATCATTACGAATCGTTGAACATGCGGTGTTTTAAGCAACCCGATTGAATTCCTTGTTTTTTTCCACTCACGCTGCCCCCAGGGTGAAAGTGACGATGTTGAAGCGATGCTCCACAATTGGTGCGCCACCCACATTCGCGCTGACCTCCTGTACGATGCCCTCTTCCCTTGAGTAAACAGCCAAGGCCATCAGGCGGTCGGGAGATTGTAGTTGTCTGAATGATCCCAAGTAAAATTCGCATTTATCCTTCGAGGCTTAAGCCTCCTCTGTGATAAAAATGCTAAAGATTACTGAAATTTCGGAATTATGAATGGGCGGTGAGGTCAGGTGACCAAGTGCAGGTATAACGCTTGTCCCCAGGTGAGGGTGTAACGCCTGTCCCCAGGTGAGGGTGTAACGCCTGTCCCCAGGTGAGGGCGCAACACTGCAACAGGGACCAGGTGGCTTTGATAAGCCTGTGACGATATCCGCTCTCACCGTACCTGCGCTGCTACTCAGGTGCACTGAGGGCAATTATTGGCTCAATTTCCTGTCCTAAAGGTAGCAAAGTAAAGTGGTGACATCAGATAGATTAAAGTGGTGGTATCAGATAAAGTAAGGTGGTGGTATCAGATAGATTAAAGTGGTGGTATCAGATAAAGTAAAGTGGTGGTATCAGATGTAGTGTACGCATGTCACAGTACATCCAAACGCACAATTTTGGTCTCGAAACCATCGTGACGATTAAAGCTCACAAATAGACCGATCTAAATAAACTATCCTGTTTGTTCATGTGTATTATGCAATCTGTCCCATGACTGCTGCAATGGTTGATGTCGCTTCACAGTTTGCTGCCAGAATTGCCACTTGCGTTTCGTGAATGACTAGAATGATATCTTTTTCAGGGCTTATCAAGCGTAAGTGAAATTATGGAGGCGCGTCGATGTCAGATGAATAGTCTTTCAAAGAGCGTTATCGTGAGTATCTTTGTTCTGAGTCTCGCATGTCGCGCTTTTTCTATACCCATTCGGAGCGAGTTATTGAGTGAACAAAATGATGTCTTCCATCCCAAAGATGAACAAATGTCACGGCCTTCAGATGTTGCTTCAGACACCTGGAGCATGGCAGAAATTGTCCCGCAAAACGGGTCTGGAGATCAGCCCACAAATGTTCCAAGTACGGTTCCTGGACGCATATTGACAGGCGACTCTCAGGCCGCATTCTCTGGAGATGGAGCAGATTCTTCGCTGTACTCAAGGTCTCAAAAATTGGAAAAACATCCCGCTGCAAGACCACGGAGTTCATTACACGACTACATCAATCCTAATTACACCATGCGGGATTTCATGGCCGACAATAACATTTACGTTTCATCGAGCACGAGGGCACCTGAGAGTGCGGGCTGGGCTGAGGCGTCAGGGCTGGAGGCAGGCAGCCTCGAGTGGCAGGAAGGACTGCCTCTCGTCTCCGACGCCGCTAACTTCACTCTCGAGAAGCAGAAAGTCAGAAATGAAAACTACGCCGTGAGTAGAAATCCTTGTTAGTAACACGGTGGCCGAACGCCATTATGTTCGCCAAAGCTAGTTGTTTGTATTTGAGTGCAGAGAAGCTCGAAAATATATTTTCGTGCTTTGCATCAGACAGCTCTCTGCTATCATGAGTCAGACACATCTTTGTTTCTTCATTTCATTAATTCAATGTAGCAAAAATATATCATAATTTGATTTTATCTCATGTATTTTCTTAAGAAACGAATATTTTATGATTTTCGTGAGTTGTCGTGGCAATCTAAGTACAGCAGAGAAAATCAGTATACGCTACGTACATATGTTTTTTGGGTGATCATAGTTTGTTGACTTAAGTGAATAATAAGCCTGACGAAGTAATCAATGGCAAAAATTACGTGTAACAATTAGAAAACTGGGAATTTTAATGTAAGTTCGATCGTGCTGAATTAATACATACATATATTAAGCAAAAAAACTTCAAAATTCATTTCATTTTGAAGGAATCTGAAATAATTTAGAAATCCATTGCCAATGAAGCAAACGAACGATAACTATCTGCAGTCATACCTTAAAATTCTGTTTTTAGTTTGTATGAAATGGCAACTCGACACAAAAAAGAAAACTATTACTACAAATTGCGCCGTAAAACCCGGTTTGCCTGTGACCCTGGAACGAATTTTGTGCCTTTAAATGCCGTGCTAGAAGCGAGCCTCCCTTGGCAACATGGACGCGTCTCAGCACATCAACAGAAATACCGCGTCAATGGCACCAGCGTGTAATTGACACGAGGTGGAAGTGTGCGTTGTTGCTCCTGGTCCAACTTGATTTGTTCATAATTTTTTTGTAGGGACCCACTTTTCTTCCTGATGGGGAGAAGAGCAATGGCATTTTATTTGTACCTACAATTTTAAAATGCGAGCTTTTTATGCTTTCCGGTGTCGTCAAATTTCTAAATCTGTTCAGTATTTGAGGCAGAGGTTTTCTTTCTTTTATTTTGATAAAAAGGTAGATTTCTTGTACATAATCAATATATTGAATAGTTAGCTCGAGGGTGTTTTAGTTATATGAGCAGATAGTAATTTGTGTTATAAGTTTATGCTCAATATAAAAGCTATCAAAAATTAGGGAAAAATATATACAACGTGTTATCCTGTGTAACTCAGACATAAGGTTGAATTCAACCCATTCTGCATCAACTGAACAGTTAAGGTGATGCCAGCGGTGAGGCTTTAACCTCAAGGTCCCGAGCAGCCTGCAGTGAGGGCTAGCGTCAATACTGGGTTTGAGGTATACAGGGTCCAAGGTACAACAGCCTGCCCGTATAACTTGACCTCAGAAAATATTTCCTCTCACAGCTCGTCTCTCCGCCAATGCTTGGCGTCTTGTTCACTTAAATTTATAAAAGTGGGCTGTAGTTTAAGCAAAAGCAACGGCAAATCCAGCTTTTCTCGTAATTATACTATAAAAACTAAGTCCATTTTTCTATTTTTCTAGCCTGTTCGGCATATGTATCGTACACTCGCGATACGTTGCTGACAAATCTACTCTTGATCCTCACTGTTCGATCTGATACATTGACGCGCCCACAGATCAAATTCATGCAGCAGTTCGGCTACGTGCCACAGAGCGACTCGACCAGCGGCTTCATCTTCACGTCCGAGAGCCTGAAGGACTCGATCAAGACCGTCCAGAAGTACGGCGACCTGCCGCAGACCGGCGAGCTGGACGAGTTGACCTTGCAGGTGACCTAAAATGAGATTCCGGCGGTTGCAGGTGCACTAAAATGGGATTCTGGTAATTTCAGGTACGCTAGGATACAGTCATGGATATTTCTGGTACGTTAGAATACAATTTTGGCAAATGCAGGAGCGTAAGAATACAATTCCATACGTTGCAGGAGGTTTAGAGTACAATCTGGGTGCCGCAGGTGCGTCAGAAAGCAGTTACAGGACTTGTGGGTATGTTAGGACGTAACAGAAGTTTCGCATTTGCTGTCGATGTCGGGAGATTCTTCCTTACAATAACGATAAGGTGCTTTTTTCTGGAATACTTGCTGGCCAGAAAATTCTTCAGTGGAATACTAGTTCTTCCATTTTTTTGACATTGAGGATAAACTTCCGTTATCAAATATACGATCCTTATAATTCCGATTTGGAAGAGTTTGAACAGCCATTGAGTAGAAAATAATTCATTCAAGTACGACATGTGACAAAGATTTCTCCTCGACATGTATGAAAAATTAAATCCCTTCTGCGAGTCACAACAAAACAGTGTGCACAAATCTATGTCTACATTCAGACGGGGTAACAGTCGGCACTATGTACGACTCTGTTAGTAAAGAGGCTCATTCCATTCAGTGATAGGTTCTGCTCACTCTAGGGGAGGGTCAGGGAATTATTGCTCTAAAACTAGTACCGGAACAATGACTCTAGAGTAAAACTTCTCATACAAACATCGTGCTGCCCCAGAACTAGCCGCACATTGGAGCGTCTCGAACGACCCCAACGCAAATTGAGGCAAAGTCGTTCCTTTGCATTCACCAACAGGTGATGGTGTATGCTCCAACAGGTGATAGTGGCCGAGTGTGTAGACCGAAATGTTAGCCATCTACATGCAGGGAAGAGAAGTTTCAGATCTATGCAGACAAAATTCTAATTTTTTAGTTTCTCGTCTTTCCCCTAAAAACCTAAAAACTATCCCTAAGCTTTTGTTCAATGTTGCATCGGAGCTCACCCTGAAGTCCCTGTTGCAGCTCATGAAGTCTCCCCGCTGCGGTGTGCCGGACGTGTCCCCCGCCCCCCGCGAGGATGGACCTAAAGGGGGCCTCACCACCATAGCCAAGCAGGGCATCGTCCTCGCCACCACAGGCGGGGGGCACGAGTCCCCACGCAGGCCTAAGCGCTACGTGCTGGGGGGCGGCGGCTGGAACAAGCGTACCATCACCTACCAGTGAGGGGCTACGGGATTAATAGCAATTACTCTCTGCCTAATGTACACTCGCTACTTAGCATTAGAATTTTAATGAATCATGAAAACTTGATAGTACGCTCTCCAGTCAGTAAGTAATGATGATATTAATTAACGATGCAATTATGCGGTTTTGGTACTTGAACTTTTCGTTTCACATTTTTAGGAAGCAATATTTGAGAGAACACTGGACACGAAGGCTTTTTTGAGGGCACGAAAACCGTTTTGATCGTCACAGTTCACTGCATTCCTGAGACGGTTTGTTAATGTGCCACTAATGTATTTCAATTGTGAAATATTTTTGCCTTTCTCAGTTGCAAAGCTGTAACCTACAGTGCAAACATTTTAGTTGTCGTATTTCAAGAGCCACTTAAATTCAGAGTAGAATATTTTCGTATTCAACTGTAAATGGCTTCAAAATGAATTTCTTCATTTGTCAATACTGTTTACCTAAGAAGGGAGACCATGCTTCATATTAATTAGATTTGCTAAAAGCTCAAGAAATAATGTTTCATTGTAGAATTTCGAATTACTTATGGACCTAAAATTGAGGTATTGAAGAAAATCTTTATAGTCCTTACTGAGTCCGTGCGGATACATCTACACTTATAGGTATGTGTTCTTGTAACGTTTTGTCTGCGTATATATTTTATCAGTAAGGTATATTACTGTGTAGAGAGCTACTAGAGAAGTGCGTAACTCTGTCGTATTACAGCGTGGAGAGGTACTTGAGATATGATTAACTGTGTCGTATTACAGCGTGGAGAACTACTTGAGATATGATTAACTCTGTCGTATTACTGTGTAGAGAGCTACTTGAGATATGATTAACTTTGTCGTATTACAGCGTGGAGAACTACTCATCAAAGCTCCACAACATAGACAACGTGCGGCGTGAGCTCCACAAAGCCTTCGCGGCCTGGAGCTCGTACGCCAGACTCAACTTCACGCACGTGCCCGACAGAGACGCTGACATCGTTATCTATTTCGCGGAGTACGACCATTACGACGGGTGAGGTTATATCCCGTGAGGGTGTTGATGTCGTACTACTGCTGGGAGAACAATCCCTATCACATCGTAGGAGTCTTGACTCACCTAGGTATGTTAACCTTCGCTCGTCACCACTG
The DNA here is from genome assembly GCA_014899125.1 of Orchestia grillus. Classification (NCBI taxonomy): domain Eukaryota; kingdom Metazoa; phylum Arthropoda; class Malacostraca; order Amphipoda; family Talitridae; genus Orchestia; species Orchestia grillus. Next base: position 8,800 of record VOMN01093968.1, read on the forward strand.
CGTTGCAGTGGAAGGTGAAGTAAGAAGGTGTGGGTCCCCGTATGAAATAAGTGTTTCATGTGTACATTCCGAATAAAGTATATTTTAGCGTATTAGCTGGGGGAATTGCTCAGAGTTATACTAGTATATTTTTCATATCTGTAATTAAAGTCACGTTGTGATGCAGAACTCGTAATGACAGGTTCAATTCATCTACACTGGACTTGATGTCAGAGCTTTAAAATGTTCATTGTTTTATCGAAACATTTATTTACTCTCGGTCCGTCTGTACACTTGAAGGGTAGTGGGCTGAGTAAGTTAAACTTTCGAATGAAATGCCGTAGACTTTCGTTCGATGTTGAGCGACTGGCGACCTACATAAATACCCGCTCGTCGCTGTCTTATGCAATTACACGTCTCTCAAAAGATGAATATAGTGTATTCATCACGCATATTTGTGTGATGGCTTTGCGACAAGAGCATAGCCTGCATAATTGCGTCAAAATGTTGAACGCAGTTATGTGACAGTATTCATTTCACACGATGACTTGTACCATGAAGGGTGACAGCACATGTTTCAAATGACCCATGGAGCCAGATAAGTTCAACTCCAATGAAGGGTTAGTCGTTTAACTCTTATAATAGTATGTCATCAGTAAATTTATTGTATTAGATATCCATGGGCCGGCATCGAACGGGGATGAAATGCAAAGAAGGATGCAGCGCGCGGCAGCCTGGGGATCAGTTCGCACTCCAGTGCCTTGTTTTGCTGTCAGTGCCCGTGACCTTCATGTTTTCCATCATCTTCATGTTTACTGTGACTTTCATACTTACCTTGCCCATCACATGTACTGTGATCTTCACATTTGTTATGACCTTCATATTTCCAATGACCTTCATATTTTCACTTTCACATTTATTCATTTCACTACACCTTCATATTTGAGTGAAGACCATCACTTGAGGCTCAGTCTGTGCGCAACAGGTATCCCTTCGACGGCCAGGGAGGGACGCTGGCGCACGCGTACTACCCGTACGAGTTCGGTCACTACGGCGGGGACATTCACTTCGACGAGAGCGAGCAGTGGGCCATTGACCCTAAGGACGAGTATTCCGGTGGGTGCAGCCCTCCAGTGGCGCGGAGTCGGGAGGCTCACAAAAATATAATGTAAAAAGTACATGGCTGCTTTGGCAACATATTGACAAAAAATTTGCTTGGCAATTAGAGGTAGCACATCGGTGGAAGCACATCGGTGGTAGCACATTGGTGGTAGAACATTGGTGGCAGCACAACGGTGGTAGTATATTTTTTATTTCGTGAACGCACGTCGATGGCATAGCAAAAGGGGACCAATGAAGTTTTTGACATTTATACAAATGCCTTGAGATACATGCCATCTCTAATCATAACAAATAATAGGGAAATTTTCACGATACAGCCATGAAATAGAAAAGTTATTCGTTGGTTTGAAACACATCGTACCTTGGAAAACAACTAAATGATTTATCAGATGCCGGCTTTGATTTAAAAATATGCAAAGCACCTACATTAGGCAGATGGACAGAACTGGTCCGTGCCCGACGACTGGACAATTGTGGCCAGTAACAGGGGCATGACAACAGAGAGCGGCGCCGGGCGGACGTGGCTGGCGTGGGCGGCGACTTATTTTTTAAAATAGTCTTCGCCAAACCCATAAGTCGTATCAATTTAAAGATAAATTCCTAAAACTCTCTCACAAACTACTATCACTAAAAATTACAATAAATAATATATCTCAGTCCCTAAAACCAAAAAAATTAAGCCAACCTGTCCGGGTATAGTGCTCTCTGGCGACGGGCGGCCGGTGCTTCGTGCTTCCATGCCCCAGTGTAGAATCCTTGTTCATTGCGGTAATTTTTCCTTGCGTACAGCAACACGTGAATATTTTCGCACATATCAGCACTGCTCAGAGTCGACTTTTCCTTGTGCCAGGTCTGGACTTCTTCACGGTGGCGGTGCACGAGATCGGCCACTCGCTCGGCTTGGCCCACAGCTACGTGCGCTCCTCCATCATGTTCCCGTACTACAAAGGCAACTCTCAACACTTCGCTCTCGACCACGACGACGTGATGGGCATGTACGAGCTTTACAGTGAGTCTGGACACTTTTGTTCTCGTAATGCTGGCCACCAGCGTAACGCTTAATAATTTAATCTTTTCCGCACACTATCGAAAATTCGTATTTTTGTATAATTCTAACAACTTTCCATGCAGAATATCATTCTAACATCAATGGCGTGTAGTCTTCCTGTTTGTACGAATGTTGTAGCTGCTGATAAAATAGGAAAAATGAACCTCACGACGTTACTATTCAAGTTACTTAATTGCAATTTTAATATCATGTTGCATATAACGGTTATTTCGAGTACATTAATAATAGGAGGAATGCATGCGGAACAAAATTCACTGCTAGAGTTTGTCCGCGTTCAATAATACGATCCAGGAACACATTTTGTTTGGTGTGGGGGCAGCCTGTTCCCTTGCATCGCTGAGTTCATTCTGCTGTGGCTGAGCCGCTCATTTGCATCGCTAGCGTAGCAGCGCACGCCATCTTTTGCTGCACACTCTGCTCTGGGAGATGCAGGGCCAGGGACCGTTGTTGCGTGAGAGCCTGCGCCTCATAGGGGCACAACTGGCAGCCTGCGCCTCGTAGGGGCACAACTGGTAGCCTGCGCCTCGTAGGGGCACAACAGGAAGGCGCGCCCGTAGGGCACCGGAGAGGTCAGACGCGCCGCACCTGAAGCATTGCTCTCGCCTAATTTTTTTTGATGCTGCGTTCACAGCGCGATGACGGCTCGTGCACCTCGCTGAATAACAACCAAATCAGGGCAAACGCTAAGCTGTTGAAATATCCGTATTTTATGTTCATTCGTAGATACATGAATAAAAATGTGTAGGTGTTTAGGTGTGAATAGTTTCATAAAACATACGCCAATTTTACATCCCTTCTTGATACATTTTCGAATTCAAATTGGAATACAAATAAGAGTAAAGCTAATTTGCTACTAACTTTTAGCAACTGCATTTTTTTTAGTACGGCGCCATCTACCGGGAGATGAGGAATACTTCAATCAGCAGCACGGCGACGCTACTTCGTCCACCACTACCACAAGTACGACGACCACGACACCTCGCCCTGCCACCACGACACCTCGCCCTACCACCACCACAACGACTCCCTCACGCCCTGATGCTGGCCACGGTACACAGAATGATGCTGGGTCTGACGGTGACCACGGCCGTCGAGAGACAGAAAGCGAGAACGGTAAGGACAGAGCTGGAGTGGGAGTTGGAGACGATTATCGAGATGATGGAGTGGAGTCGGAGTGTGGTGCGACTGAATCTGAGTGTGGGACACAGGGATCCGACTATCACAGTAATGAAACTAATCACATTGATGAAGATGTAACGTCCGCTTCTACTAACAATGAAACTAACAACACTACAATATTATATCATGGAGACTCGATGTCTGTCGATGAATATCAGCGAAGCTTGAATGAAGGAAATGCTCAGAGTCCATCTTTCTCCCCAACAGAAGAAGATATAAGGACAAAACGGCGGGAGGAGGCAGAGAGAAGGAGACGGGAAGAAGAGGAAAGGAGGAGGGAAGAGGAACGAAAATGGTATGAGGAAGAAGCTCGGAGAGCTGAAGTCGAAGCAAGGAAGAGAGAAGAAGATAGAAAGGCTTATGAGGAAGAAGTGAGGAGGAAGGAAGAGGAAGTCTGGAGGCTTTACCAAGAGGAGCTGAAAAAGAGAGAAGAAGAAAGAAGAAAGAACGACGAGAAATGGAGGAAAGACGAGGAAGAGCGAGTCAGGCGGGAAGAAGAGGAGAGACAAAGAGCTTATGAGGAAGAACTACGAAGATATGAAGAAGAAATTAAAAGAAGGAAACAAGAAGATGAGCTACGAAGGAACACATCAGTAGCAGCAGCAGACGCCGAGGCCTCGGACGGTTGGCTGCTTGACTCTGACGTGGAGGCCGCGTCCGCAGCGCCGGACGTGTGCAGCGGTGGCTTCGATGCGGTCGCCAACATCCGGAACGAACTCTTCATGTTCAAGGGAGAGGTGAGGGGTGGATTTTCCGCTTCATCAAAACAAAGCTACAGCTACAGAATCATTAATTATTTAGGGGGATCTTAAAAAAAATGTTGCACTATTTTTTTTCTATTTCTGTTAAAATGTTTTGTTCAACTTTACGAAATTATTTAATACCTGTACAAATCGTGGTTTATTTTTCTCTGACTGTGGTTTATTTATCGAAACATTTATTTACTCTCGGTCCGTCTGTACACTTGAAGGGTAGTGGGCTGAGTAAGTTAAACTTTCGAATGAAATGCCGTAGACTTTCGTTCGATGTTGAGCGACTGGCGACCTACATACATACCCGCTCGGAATAATATAATTAATTAAGACTCCTTTAAGCCACGCGTGGTCTAATGCGCTTGTCTCACAGTGGATTGCCACAGCATTCACCGAGGACGCCTGGGCTTGTCCTGTTGTTTGAGCTTCCTCAGAATAAAAACACGATAGAAACAAAAGAATGATAGAACGAGGTTACTAAGTTCAAAGTTTATGTGACCTAGTAAACAGGCGAGCAGGGGTAGGGAGAGGGAGAGAGAGAGCTCTAAGGGAGCGTGGGGTGCCCTAGTGTGTAACGGTCTAATTTACAAGGTCAGCTGCGAGAGGGCTGGTCACGTCTCCCCCAATACAGTTGATATTAGTTGAGGTCTGCCTACAGATACGAGGTAAAATAAAAGACCTTCTTATTTATTACAATTCATTGTTTCCCGCAGTACATGTGGCGCTTCCAGAGCAGGGGCCTGCTCAGGGCTGGCTACCCTGCACCAATCAGAGCCCTGTTCCCTGGGCTGCCCGCCTGGTGCCAGCGCATAGACGCCGCCTACCAGAGGCACAACGACAGCGTCATCGTCTTCTTCGTGGGTTAGTGCGACCTGCGGCGGTGCTCGTAACGATAGTTTCTGTCGTATTTTTCAGGGAAAGATAACAAAACTAAATTTTGAATTGTGGCGACTGGATGATCTTCTTGGTATCGGTAAGTTCCCGATCTCAATTGGTTCAGACAGGAAAGTCAAAATTTACACTGCACTTCTGTGTGTGCTGCTTTGCACTACGCACGGCGCAACACACTGTACTACAACGGTCAGGTATTTTCAGGCCTGGGTAACAACATGAACTTGTGCTTGCGGGAGCTGGAGATGAGCTTACGAGCTCAGCGCACACATGGCACTGAGAGCAGGAGCTGAAGGCTTGAAGTTTAGTCGAACTCGTCAGGTTTGTCTACTCAGCGTTGCCTTCACCAGCGCTCGCAGCACGGAGTAAACTGCGTCGGTCAGGATTGCAAGCATCACTGTGCCTGGGGAGGTTGTCATGCATTAGACGACAGATATAGATTATAAAGCTGTTTTATAGAATGTTTTATCACTTTGGGATAAAATCCATTTATTTTAATTGAAATATTATTTGAGATCAATAAGCTGAACCATGAACAGCGGCCGTTAAACAGGACTTGCATATTTGAGTGGGCTGCTCTGCCATGGAAGGCTTAGGGGGAGACGTGCGTGAAGCCCTTCGCTCGGTGGGACTCGGCACTTCACATGCTGCACTCCTCCCCTGCGTCGTGGGGCGGGGGATGCGAGGGCCTGCTCGTGCTGGGCATCGCAGGGCACTGCATGCGCCAGCTGCAGGGACGGCTGCGTATGCCAGCTGCAGGGACGCCTGCGTACGCCAGCTGCAGAGACGGCTGCGTACGCCAGCTGCAGAGACGGCTGCGTACGCCAGCTGCAGGGACGGCTGCATACGCCTCACTCCCAGGCCCCGGTGTGAGAGCGCAGGGTTGCAGTCATGGATCTGGGTGACGTCACGAAGCTCTTGTTTTCCCGCACTAATTACAGCGAAAACTTCTCCACATCTGGCCTATGCTATTCTTAGCAGCTCTGAGAATTTCCTCTTGCAATGCAACGTCAGCTTTTAAAAAAAACATTAATTTGGGTTTTGGGCTCTGAAATGTTCATCACCGTTTAAAAAATATGTACTGAAATACGATTAATAATTATCGGGGCTCCTCATAGATTATATCTTATACTTCTAATTTATTTACGTGATTTTCAGCGGCGTGCTACTAGCAAGGTAAATGAGACGCTGTTGATCCAACCTGACCTATGCGCTGACGTGAATTTTGAGGTGTGAAAATTGGCATGAGTGTAGGACTATGGTCGCCTGAAAATAATAAATAATATCTCATCTTGCATGCACGAAGAAAATAGATTTTACTGTCGAAATATTTTTGTCAGTATTAAGTCATTTGCGAGCTGATTCATCATACATTTATTCTAAATGTTTTCGAATAACTGCAATGCTATTATGCTACCTCAATGCCTTAAAGCATGTTCCAGACAACAAAATTTTGCCAAAATACACACCAATTGCACTCTAACAGGCAAAAAATGTTTGTACACCCTTCTTTCTCACGTGACGACGGGGAACATTACAAATGTTGAAAAAACTAACTTCGAAAGAGCCGATCACAGTTCGCGTCTTAGGACTTGCAGTTTTTGTCGACTTCTCTTTCACGGGGAGGACCGATTGTATGTATGGTTTTAACTGAAAAGCTAATCACATTTTTCAAGAGTAATTGAATATTTTGTGGTTTTCAGGTAAACATTTCTTCGAGCTGGGAGGTCACCAGAAGCAGACCTCCCCTCCTCGGCCGCTGTCCGACCTGGGTCTCCCTGAATACGTCACGCAGGTCGACGCCGTCATGTTCTGGCCGAAGAACAACAAAGTTTACCTCTTCAGGTGAGCGTGTGCCCATTTCCTCAACGCTTGTCGCAGCCGCACGGGCCTACAGCAGAGCCTCGAGGGGCGCTGGACGCCTCAAACGGATCTTACGTCGCAAAGGAACTTTTCGAAATCTCACCCGTACAATATTTTCGACTGGTACCTGCCAGGCCTACAAGAGGTGCTCCGCTTGAGCTAGAAAAATATTGCGCACAGCAAGAGAGCCTCCTTAGTCCCCTTGTCGTTAAGGACACTTGGTCATGCACTCTGCCTACAGTGCGCCTCTACAACTTAGGTGCTTGTGAAGTGACCCAGCCGAACGTCATTGTGCCCTCGCTAGGGCGTGACGCGGTCGCTACCCTTCACCACAGATGTGCCGCGAGGGTAATGTAGGACGCAGCCCGGCCTGCCACAGCAGNACAGCAGGACGCCCCCCCCCCGTCGCCCCATGGGTCCGGCCGATGCCTGCTGTGGCAGCAGCAGCCGCAGCTGGCGGGTCACGTGACAGGACCTGGCGCTGAGCTGTAGCGCGCGGCTTCAGACGATGTCAGCCTCGACGGCCTCGAGTAATTAGCGCGCTGCCGGGTGGGAAAATTTAATGAAGACACGTGAGTTGAGAGCCGCATTTCGATGCTTCAAATGCGACACATTTTAGGCTGGGAGCGATAATGACGAGCTGACTTTCAAGGCGAAGTAGATGCATATTTAAATTGCCATAGTGCATATCCAAGAAAGAAATTGCAATAACATGACATGCGATTTGTGATTGAAGTATATGCGTATTCACATATATTTATGTTAAGAAATCGCATCAAAAGAGACGTTAATATGATTTTCGTACAAATCTTCTGTTTTCCTAAGATGTGCTCATATTGCGGCTTGCTTCCCAGCACAGTGACCGCAGCTGTCACCCTGCACAGTGACCGCAGCTGTCACCCTGCACAGTGACCGGTTGGTAGGATTTGAATCACTGCAGGCGGTTGGCAGGGCGCTAAAGTGAACATTGAATAGCGTATAGAATATATGAATGTAATAGATATGTGGAAACAATAATATATTTTAATCGCATTTCCAAATTTCAAACTTTCTTGCTACATGATCTTATAGAATGACTAGTGATAGGAGACCTTTTCTCGCCCATCACGAATCTGTGTCGTCATTTTGAAGGCATGAGTGACTCTTGCACACCAGCTCACAGCCTGACATGAGGATCTGTGAGGGCAATAATCGAGGCTTTCTGTTACGCAATACTGCCTCTACGGCAGCACAGGCAGCCGGGCGCGTCCCCGATGTGCCACCCGTCCCAGAAATTTAGGCCTTGAAGCAATGGCGAGCTGGGGTCTGATGCCGCTCGAGTCCTGTTGCTGTCTCCTGAACCTGCTTTATTGCATCAGAATTATATTTAACACGCTGGCAGGACTCGCAAATAATTTGCGGTGTGAATCTTTACGAGTGGAAGTTTATAACCAAGCTGTATCATAGATACCGCAATGATCTTTGTACTTATTGATGAAGGGTGTGACTCACTCAGATACAGAGAGAGTTACCAGCGTATTAACAAATAAATTCGAACAAGAATCCCGTTAGCTATTTCATATCGTTATTAATTACTAACTAGCAGGACCCGTGAAAATTTCACGCTAATTCAGATAAACAAAGTTTAGGTAAACCAGCCCATGAGAAGTGGTCCTCTCAAGAATTGAACAGAGGTTAAAGGTTCAGGGCAGAGATAGTCCGGTCTTGGAAGCAATTTTCTTCTTGATGATGCGAGTAGTCTGAACTCTATTAGGGAAACTGAAAATGTGCCGCGAAGACTGGCTTTTTATAGCAAATCATGCAACCTGTGTACAGGATACTTTGCTCGAGACCTGAAATTTCACTTGAAAAGTGCCGAAGCGTGACAGAGGTAGGTAGGTACAAGCGTGTTGATATATAGATGTCAAGATGATCGTCACTGTCCACGCTCGACAGACACGAGGAGTACTGGCGTTTCGACGAAGGGCTGGGCGGAGTGGACCCAGGCTACCCCCAGCAGATGGGGCGCTGGCATGGGGTGCCCAGCTTCCTGGATGCCGCCTACACCTGGGATGCGGGTGAGTCGTGTCACCACAGGCACGAGCAGAGCTCAGCATTCAGGCCAGAGGCTGAAGTTGAGGCTCCTACATTTACTCCGCTAGTTTCCTTATGTTTCCCAAATGAGATGATATGCGTAATCTTCTATGGCTTTCTATTTTGATTGAAAAATTTTATTTTTCCTTTATTTTCTAATGTAGAACTCTCACTCTAGACTCCGACTCCTCGAATGGGAAAAGGAGAGAACTGGAGGTGCTCTGGGTTAAAATATATTCCAGTGGCAAGAGTAAATTTCCACTGGAATATATTCCAGTGGCAAAAATAAATTTTAACTGGAATATATTTTTAATCATGTAATGCCACCGTATATTTTCCCACGTGGCCTTAAGGTCAATGCTGCTGGATACATTGATTTCTAAAATTGATTGTTAAGCCCTGGATCGATAAAGTATCTGATGAAATACCATATGTATTTCAGCAAGACTCATCACCTTCTCACAAAGCCATAGTAATCCAAAATTAATTATCAGAGAAAAATTACGATCACGTGACGCCTAATTAATGCCCCTAAACTCACCAGATTTAGATCGGACGGATTATTACGTGTAAATCGTTGTTGAGAGGGAAACTAACCGACACCTTCAATGGGACTTAAAACGTTTTCGGACCCGCATAAAAACAGTCATTCAAGCCAAAAGTAGCTTCATAGACTAATTTGATGAAGCAGTATCATCAAGGATGTTTGTTCAAGTTTCATTTTAATACCAACATTTTTTGTTCGAATATCATTGTTTATTTAGCATACAAGAAATGCTCTCAAATGTCCCTCGCACTATGCATATAAACAAAATTGTGTGTTTGTGATATCGTGCAACAGTTCAATTCTGACGTATTGGCACTGCCCTCACTACACTGCCCTCACTACACTGCCCTCACTACACTGCCCTCACTACACTGCCCTCACCACACTGGTCGGCCAAGGATCAGATCACACACCCTGAGAACACACCCACTTAGAATTGCTCATTCTATTTCATTTTGCATTTCCTTTGCTAATGCACTGCATGCAACATACAGTTCACCTTTGCACGAGCTCCACTCACGAGTCCAAAAACCTTTCATAATGTTAAAAAAATGTTACCACTCGCGTGGACGCAGTTTTGCCGTCGTGGCGCTGTTTATTGACACCGCGCCGCATTATTTCGCTCCAGCGTCGCCATTTGCGCGGGACATTTTAGAACATTTTTCTCCTGCACCCTCTCGGTTGCGAGCAAAATTCTACTTTATCACTTTAGGTTTGTTCATTTGTTATGAGTGGAAATGAAAGCATATTCCAGTCCTTTAGCTTCCTGGTGTGTTTTTTTGTGTTACAGATGTACTCGTTCTCTCCAAGTTCTTGGACTTCTTTCTCATGATTCTTCCTCGGTTGAGACTGCAGGATAAAATGTTCCTCACTATTTCTGGCGATAACTTTGCATTTAAAAACTGTACCCTTTTTGTTAAATGCTCGCTACGAAAACAAAACAATTTCCCAACACGTGCATTTGTGTAGCGATGTGACATGAAAATGGCAGTCGTCGAGCCGTCTACATTGTGTGAGGCGTCTCAGATGGAGACGTACGCCCGACAAGCACAGGCGCATAGAGGCGTTACTTTGGGATCGCTAACACGCGTTCTTTTCTCTTCCAGCAGTGTCGTATTTCTTCAAAGGCGACAGTTTTTGGGAGTTCGACAACATGAACGTCAGACCTGTCGATGGCCACCCGCGTGCCATCATGGAGCACTGGTTCCACCACTGCTGAGGTGACCGTACGAGGTCGTCGTCTGCTCTTGATGAACAAGTTGGATGCTGAACGCCCCGAGAAGAAATAAGCAGTTATTTACTTTACTCAAGCTTTACCTACGTAATGAAATGTGACACCTGTGCAAGATAGGCTTAGTCTCATGGATAGAGAAGCTGCTCGGCTGCTGCTGCTGCATCTTGGATTTGTTTTCAAGCGAGCAGCAGCAGCAGCAGCAGCGGCAGCACTCTCGTTCTAATTGTCACTAGTGCGCTGCCTGAAAATTACGTGTTATTTTGAGGGGAATTTAAAATCTTCAATTAATGTGTTATTGTACCTATAGAAACTTGATGTCACTTGGTTTAATATTAAGTTTATTTTTAATTTTCCGTACCTTTCCTGCAGTGGAATTTTCATGTGAAATCTTTCTCGTGAAATTTGGCTGCAATCTGCGATTAGGAGTAAGTGTTGTTACGAAAATGCTTGTAAATTTCATCTCCGCGTCTAATAGATGCGCAAAAAAATTTTATACATAATATAATCACTAAAAATAAACACATAGGCTAGCGATGTAGAAACGTATCGTGCAAATAATAAGGGCCAGAGTATTCAGGCACGTCGACACAATTTTCAAGATAAAATTAAAAAGGACGAAACCTTATATAAATATTTTTATGCTGTTAGTATTGCTATTCAAAATAGTTATCACTCATTAAAATGATGAAAAATGCTTTCTTTACAAAGTTAATGAAGTTTTAAAACTGCATATCCCTAAAATTTTCGTCGCGGGCAATTACAAAACGTAAAGTTTGAAATAACCACCGTTGGGGGTAGGTGCTCATTTCTAGTTGGATACCCAAATTTTAACACATTACTGTTTAATATTGTTCGTGATGGCTCAGGCAGCAGAACTCCGAGAACATGTGGCATGCGATCTCTGCCATTTAGCTGCGGCTCTGGCAGGCCCACAATGTCGGATGAAAACGTGAGGAGGTACATTTTGAGTTAATAACTCTCATATATTTGTTCTTATTTTCCTCGGTATGGAACCTTCGCGTGATCCAATGACATCAGTGTTCACAAGGGTTCATATCGCGTTCACCGAGGCTATGAGAGAACGTGTTCTCTGCACGGAGCGCCTTCAGTGTCACGGATAGATGATGATGTGATCTCTGGGGCAGGACACGTTGAGTCTCCTCTGCAAATTTTAGGTCAGATTCTAATGCGGAATGTCTCCAGGTGCTGCGAGCGGCAAGTTGTTCTGCTGCTCTAATCGAGTGTCTTCAAATGTTCAGCAATTCACAACTAGCGCCTCTCCATGGAGCGTTGGTTGGTCTCCCATACCTCATGTAGAACCGCCGTGCGTGCGACAGATTGTCGCCCTCTTCACTGCAGGGACGAGCGTCGCCGCCTACAAACGTGCCTATGGAGCCGCTGTAAAGTTGCAACTCAGACGCCCTCATCGCCCAGAAAATGGGTTACATTGTTTTTTTTAATATATTACGTGTTATAATATAGCCTGCAAATGTGTTTAATAAAATTGCAGTATTAGGACCACTCGCTCTACACACCCTATTCATTGCTCGCTTTATTTCTTCAGACCATCTGGCATTTTATAGCTCACTTCACATCTGTAAGAGTCCCTCCATAAAATAGTTCGGCAATTGATGCAGCCCAAGTAGCCGTGCGGTGTCATTTAGAGGGCACTGTCGTCCCCCGAACTGCCCTCGCCTTATTCGGTGTGGTGCTGCAACTTTGTCTTATCAGCTGACAAGCTTTAGTCAGCCAGGATCTTATCAGTTCAAAGCATTCGGATAATGAAAGAATTAGCTCGACTGCGCAATT
>VOMN01093969.1:0-16935 GCA_014899125.1 Orchestia grillus
CCGTAGAGTAATGATACCGTTGGTCATGGATTATTGCAGCTGCATTTAACGCATACTCTCTAAAATAAAGATCGTTAATTGCCACTAGTCAATTCTAAGGTAGAACCTTATGCACAAGAACTATTGGACTTATTTTTTTAGTGAAATGATTAACCGGGCTTAAAAATCCTTTCATAATGAAATAGTTTAAAATGTTGAAGATTTATTCTACTCAGGTAATCATTTCATGTTAATTTCTGAAATGGATTTCATAACTTGAATGTAAGCTGCCGTGAAGGCATCAGTGAGCTCTCCCTCTTGGAGAAGTCAAATCATGAAATTATTAAACTGATAACGGCGCCGAAACTGATAACGACGCCTTTACCTGAAGCGGCCACACGTCAAAGGTACTCAGACTCCTCATAGGCAGTGTGCGGGTAACATCTCACGTGTGAGAGGCTTCTGCCACTCGCACAGTCGCAGATTCCTGCCAGACTGACCATAAATATTTACTACTTAACTTATGCCTGTTCCCTTGGACTTGCCAGTGCGAGTGAGTCAAAATATTTACCTATGATTATTGTAATCACATTGACGTTTTCTGTAAATGTCGTCTCAAGTAGCAATTTATTTATCATTTGTCTTGCAGAACAGACATGTGCAGACCTGGGACGAACGGAGATCGGCTGGTCTGGGCAGTGAGGCTGCAACTCTGATAGGCGTAGTCAACGATCGAAAAATATTTTCCGTCTAACATGATCATAAGCCTCAACTACCGTTTCTGTCGTGAAACTTGGTCATTCTCAATTTTCTTAAAGAAAGAAACTTATCTTCGTCTACTGCTTAAATTTTTATCTTATGTTTAACGAGAATAAGACTCAAGTTATTTGCTATGGTCCTTCGAATAGCGTTTCAGTCCTTGTCGCTGAGCCCCACTGTCCCGGACGGCTGCTCCTCGCTGTGTGGAGACTATGCGGGCGTGTCTGTGGGTGTCGTGTGATTGGTCTCAATTTGGTGTACTCTCACCGAGACTTAGTTGTAACTTTAAAGTTTACTTCCAGCTTGGGTATTATAATTTGATTTCTGTTCTAGGGTAGCCATAATGTCAGTCAATAGAGATTTTTGTGAACGTGCAATGGAACTCAACGACAAAATTGAGTCCCAGTGTGCCGTCCAGTCTCCTGTAGTCGTGCTCCTGTACACCCTGACTTTCCCTCCGCCCTTATCNGTACCGAGTGTGGTACGAGAGCGTAGAAAAGACTGGACGGCACACCAGCTCGAGAACAGAAGAGAAGATGAACTTAGAGTTGAAGCGAACGAAAGGAGTGTGAAAAAGCAATCATTCCCTAAGGTTTTTAATTATTTTATTTTTTCTTATTAAACTTTCATTATTTCAACGAATTGAATCCTCCTCGTAATGAATGAGATCTATCCTTCTTTGTTGACATGCTCAAAGCTCTGAAGATATCTTTTAATAATTTGCACCTTACTAATGAAGAAATCGTGCAGGCTAAAAATACCTGGGGTGTAAACGATCATTCTGATCTATAGGAAGTGTGCGATGCTTATTCTGATAAGTTACGAGTTCTGCTGTCGGGTTTCTGATGCAGGCTGTCGAGTCTGGCATTGCTTCAGACCGTGTTGCCTGCCACTACACCTCAGGCAGTTAATACATCGCAGTAGTTCAACACGCAACAAGACGGTGTGCCATCCTACATCCCTAACAAGAGTCGTGAGAGATGTCGACTTTGTTTTCCTACGTTCTACACTTTAGAGATGTGGCCTATATTTTAGTCTTATTTAATTCTGATACACTTCTGTGAGTAGCAAGAGTAAGTAGCTGGGGCTTGCGCTTCATACCGTACCAATGTCGGTTCTCTTATGCAATCCCGTCGGGGAAAATTGGCCAAAATACCACAAGATAGGCTTCGAACCTATCCTCATTAATTGGATTCTGATGGTGACTTGAGACTGTAATTCGGGATATGGAAGAGTACAGTGAAAATAATGTTTACCACTGTGTTGCAAAATTATAATTAAATATTTTATATTTCTTATTCCATTACATGTATTTTTCTAGTAATACTTATAGCATGATGACTTAAAGTCAAAGGACTTTATGTGCACCCAGTTTAACTTACAAAAAATTAAAAATGAGCGTGAATTCTTGCAGGAAACTGGGAGAAAAATAAATTAGCCTGCATTCGCTTACGATCCTACAATTGGTTCAAAAGTAATTCAAAAATAACTGAAATTCTACCAAATGCAGTTTACTCATGAATTAATGTGATAGTCCATAAAACGCTGTTTCGCAAACAAAAATGTATACATGTTCATAAGCGACGGAAACGTGGCTTTGGTTCTTATCTCAGGCCAAAATATTTCATGAACACGTATGAATCTTCTTAGGCACTAACATCCTACTTTTGATGGCGTTCACTGTTTGCTTCTATTTGAATTTATTTCTACCTAAAATTGAAAGATTTTTTTGCGCATTATCCTGCTTTCCATTCAAGTGCGTGCGTTACAATGAAGGAAAAAGCCGCAGGGCACTCAACAAAGGCAAAAATTAAAGTCTTGCGAACGAGGAATACATAGGAAATCAATCCAGGAAGTAATATTGCTTTTTTATTTGACTGAAAATAATTTTCTGCACTTTTGAAAGAACGACGTTTGTACGAACGAGCTTAGGCTTTAAACGCTCAATTTTTTTCAAGACTTTTTGAAACATTATTCTCATGAAAAACAGAAACAACGAGTTTTTTCCATGAAACATCTCATAGTTTCCATAGTTTCTACCAATTTCTTGTTACTTAGAGGAACTTATTACTTTCCAAACTGGTCTAACGTCCAAGAGAGCGTTGTATGAAATTTAGTAAATCTTGGAACACAATTTTGAAGAGCAGTATTCAGTCTTGAATACTGATCTAAAAGATTCAGGATTTGATCTCTCCAATAACATTACGAAAATTTTCTCTCCTTTAGTCAAAACGTATTGCTTCCTATCGGAATATTGGAGGGCTGTGAGCCTTTCTTGTGACACTATGAAATAAAAAGCTAAAGGTAGGAGGATGGCAACGATTTCTTCATACTTTCCTTACAGCCTCATCTAGTTTTTTTATAGCCCTTCTCAAGAAAAAAATTTAACAAAAAACACTTCATAATGGAATATAAACTCATAAGTAGCATCATTCACATCCTCTTACGATAAACACATAACATGTCCACACAGAAGATTCACTTACAAAATTTCTGAAGAGGAATATTTATTCATGAAAGGATAGGGAAATAAATCTCTGGATACCCTGCAATTAAAACGTAAAAGCAGATTCGAATTCAACTTTTGAGGTATGGGAAATTTTGAAGAGTGATTTTAATCCAAATCTGCTCAAATATGCTCGGGGATATTGGTTATGCATGCAAGCCCAATTTTGCTTGGCGTGCGTTTGATGCCTCCTAAAAACCGCCCGACCTTTGATGGAACCCAGTTCCCTACCTCCCAAATTGCTTTCGCTTGCCGACGGTGATCTGGTCGAAAAATTTACGGTATATTTATGGTTTGGAGGAAAGTTTTCATAATTTACGAAGCTACATTTTGGGATCGACGCGTGGAAACTTTGGAAGTATGTTGCAGAAAAGAACTGGTGCGTAGACTTTCAATCACATACTAACTTTTCATTCCTTATTAGGGCTCTGTCTTTTTTTGGAACGTTCAGAAGGTTCAGTAACAGAAGAATAATCGAGATTAAAACTATTTGAGAAGGATGAGACATCTGATTTACTTCCGTGCATAAGCGCTCGCAGTTTTGTTTTTGTGTTTGTTGATTATCACCATTGATATGAGGCATGGCAGTGACGACGGCAATTTCGAATCTTCTCAAGTTATTGAAATCAGTATAGAGAACCCAAATTTTCAGACTAAACAAAGTTCAAATTGAGTAAATTCGAAAGATTGTAACTTGATGTAATAGAAAACGCCTTAAAGCTTGAGTCTAAACTGGAAATTTTAATATGCGAAATTGTTAAGAAATTCCCGCCAGAGATTGCAAGTTCTTCAGTACCTTCAATTTCTAACAAAATTATTAAAAAAGCATGAAAGTTATATTTTATCCAATTTCAAAACAAGCTGCCTCTATTTGATTTACTGTGTCTAGTTTTTAATAGTCGCTGGCGTTGTTCACAGTCATGCCCTGATGCAGTCTCTCAGTAAAAATTTGCAGAGCTCAGAGAAGTTAGTAGCAGGATAATATCCTGATTTCCTTCACAGGCCTACTCGGGCTTAAGGATGCTAGCTGATGAATTATCTTGTGAGTTTTTATTCTATTTTCTCAATTTTTGAGTTTTGAATCGTTTTTATATTTCCTAGCTAGAATTTGTATTTATATGTAATTCAAACAACTTCCGGAGAATCTAGCTCCACTTCTCTACCCATTGTTATTAACATCATGATTGTTAGCAGACGGTCATTTTTATTCATTGATTGCATCAGTCTTAACAGTCATTTTTACCTCAAGCACGTAATAAATGAGTCAGAGGTCTAATAATAACTGACATCAAAGTATGTACGAGAATCAACTCCTTGCGACGTGAGTTCCTCTCCTTAAACATCGTTTTCACGCTTTATCGGAGTCAGTACCTGTACAAACCATTTCCGAATGCTCTCTAGTATTTATTTTACAATTCGTAATTGATGATAAAAGCCTTTTTGAAAACCAATAGGATTGTATCAATGCACCAAATTTCACTCGTAAAATACGATACCGGTCTCGTAAGCCAGGCTTGCAGGTGCAGTGAAAGTTTACTTGCCAGCTGTGCAGAGGCGTAAAGAGTCCAGTGAGTCCAATGCACTACCCACAAAAGAATCCACGAATAGAAACTTCCTAGCGAACGTGCGACTGGCTGTTAAAGGTGACAGAGCGGCCAAGCTGAGTGGCATTTCAGTATTATTTGTATTGAGGCGATGCCATGCTATGAGTCTAAAACTGAATGATGGTTACAGAATAACACGCTTTGTCTTCACGCGAAGGTAAATTCCTTGAAGAAAACATGCATTGGGGCCGACACACGTAGTTTTGGTAGTTGGAAGCTGCGAGCATGCAGCAGCAATAATACTTTCTTTCTGCCACCGAGGGCCTCTAAGCTTGCCATAGAGCCCTTCCCGATCTCGTGAAATGGAAAAAGATTAGCACTAATCTCCAACTGTCGAAACTACTATAGTGCAGTCTCCCAGGAAAATCCCAAGACGAGCCTAGATCAATTGGAACACATTTTCCAACTTCAGTAATTCTTGTGAGTTTACAGTTTTGGATAACATACATCCTGGTTTTGAACTGAAATGTGTGGGCAAATTGCTTATAGAGCACTTATGGTTAAATGCTAAAGTAAATATATACTGGAGAAACCACAACTCAGTGCAGATATTTGTACACAAATGATTTGGCTCGCTTGGCTCCTGTTTTTTGACAAATTCAATGACAAATTCAAAAGAAGTTGTGTGAAACTTGCACTTACTGTGCTGATATCACTGCCATGTGTAGAGCATCGAAAAGCAGGCGAGTTAGCGGAGACGCAAGGGGAACTATAAAAACTTGTACTTCGAGGATGTATCTTTCACGATCGCAGTTAGTTTTAAGGCTACATATAACTCTCATTTAATGCTAAAAAAGCATTCCACTAGTTAATATAGAAATGTTGAAGTACTAGTGAAACTTGAAAGTAACAAACTCAAGTCAGTTTTATTGTAAAATTATTAGTTCATTCCAATCCTATATTCGTTTTTGTGTCATAAAAATGAATACGTCTGCAATTTTTCTGCCATTTTCTTCCGTTTACCGAGAAAGAATAATTTCAAAGCACGATTAACAACGGTACGCATAGCATGAAGTATTTTTCTGAAATCACAATGATTTATCTCCGTGCATCGTGTACTAACAAGAAAATCAATAAATTAAAGCGTTCAATGTACTTGAAGAGCGGTTCACTGGTTCACTTGCATCATTCGGTGGACAACATATTCCGTCGTCCATTGTACGACGTACAACAACAGGGTCATGTGTCAACCCACAAACAGTGATTGCAGGACTCTTATTCGATTGGAACTCCTTATGTAAAGTTTTCACGCTGGGCCCCTATACACATTGACGGGCTAGTCGGATGACTTGCGGCGCTTGAAATTACTTCCACCTGTGAGAGGGTAAAATCCAGAACTCATGATAGTATGTTTATTATATTGTACTGTGCATAACCTAATTCCTAAACTTTACGTGATCTACAAAACCTAAACCTTAGGTTTTCCATGTATCAAGCTACCTACGGGGTAAAAATTTATGATCAGTTCATAACTGCCTATAAATTTCATTGAAGGTCTGACCCCTTACCACAAGTCTGCACGGACTCTTTCTTTTACGCATTCATAGGATGCTTCTTTCATTATGCGATAATATGCAATATCTTCTCATTGAGTTGACCTTCTACGATATTTGAGCCTCAAATCAAGGAGTATTTTCAGCGCACAAAGCAATGTTCTTTGAGCGATGAATTAAGTTTAGTGAGTATTTACGTATCCATGGGTTTTATGCTTGTGTATCTTTCTGTAGCCGGAAATCTAATATCAATATGCATACATATATATATATATGAAAGTGCATTTACTTTTCATAGCTCATCGTCTTTAAATTCTGTGGATATTTCGCCATTGCGATTTACAAAGAAATAGTAATTACGTACATGCACGAATGTAATGCGAATAACTCAAGAAACGAAGGACAAAACCAAGCGAATTCTAAAAAGTTTGTTGCTGGAACTGTTTTGGTGGCGAAATGCCAAATTAAATATATGCGGAGCAACTAGTGGAGAATTTTTGTGTTGTTTCAAACAAGAAACTATTTAAAAAGTATCTGAGACTGCAGTCTCGCTGCAATATTTGACGGAGTTCAAACTTTTAAAATCACCAGGCAGTCGCAAAGCTGAACGGCGGGCTACGGAAGACCGTAAGAAACTTCGTGCTCCGTACGCTGAGCACCGAGCTGGTGCGGGAATCTGTAGGGGCAACTTTAGGAATTGCATTTTGTGGCCTAACTTCCATAATGATAGTTATCGGACTGTTCCTCGGAAGTCTAGAGAACTCGTTTACGCCCAAATTAATACAAAAGCGGCGGGATTAAGTTATACTCACACTCGGCGCCGAGGCGTACGCTGTGTGGGTTGAGTGCGATGAGTAAATTGCGCCAAATTTTATTTAGACGTGGCTTTGTAGCTGTGTTCGACCAACGCTCCTAATAAGTGAGGGATTTTATAAACGATGAGCAAGCTAGTCAGCGAACAGTCGGTTTATTTCTGCATTGGGTGTTATCATGCACCAACACTTGAAAATTCATTAGAAAATGAACCAGGTTTTTGTTACAGTTGAAATTTCCGACTCCGACTAAAGGATAAACAGTAGTTGCGTCGTCATGTGAAGCAAGGGAAAATTAGAGACTCTTATTGAGAATTTCGACAGCTGGTTGCGAGAGAGGCTCAGGTGCAGTAACTCTTTCGACAGCCGACCGTTCCAGCTGTAGGCCCTTCGAGTAGCCCAGTTATCGCACGCAGATTACTATTTCCTCGCTGCCACTTAGCCTTTATTCCTCATGCTTTAAGTACTTCATTCCTTATGTTTATTGTAATTTATTCTTCATGCTCAGAACTTTATTCCTTATGCTCACAGCACTTTATTCCTCATATCCTTATACTAACAGAACTTTATCCCTCATGCTTAGAGCACTTTATTTCTCAAGATTTCAGGACTTTATTCCTCATGTTTACAGGACTTCATGCCTCATGCTTACAGCGTTTCATTTCTAATGCTAACATGACTGTATTCCTCATACTTCAGTACTTCATTTCTCATGGTTACACCACTGGTCACGCGCTTGAATGTTGCTTACTGTAATTACCGAAAATGGGATCGGAGGTCACTTCATAAATTGAAATTACCAACGGTGTGGTATCGGCAATCCTTTACTTATGCAGTGTTTTCATCACAAAACAAAATATCCTAACGTAATATGAGGAATGATTGCCAAATTATTATTTTTCATTCCCAAAAAGTCATTTGAGGCCACTTCATTCCATGCATCTTTCAAATTCATCGGTGAGTTCACGTAGTGAAACTTCTGTGTTAATATTCCGGCTCGACCTTGTTGTTCGTCTGGCACCCTTTTGGTAGACCAGAAATAATCTTCTTTTTCTGTCAAGGTCTGTAAAGTTAGTAAGCAAAAACCCATAGGTTCACACTAGCGCAACCGATGAAAAAAGGGAAATAAATGCTAATGCTAAAAGTAGAAGAAGCGTAGAATGTCTATTATTCTACAATTTATGTCTGTCAAAAACTTTCTTAAAGCTTAGAATACTTAACGTAAGAGGAGCAAGTAATGAGATTCTGCGAATCAGTGACTATTTAATAATACGCAATGATTCGCCATGAAAAACTTTCATGATCCAGGGAAAGTTATCTACATCTCAATGGTGCACCAAAAATTAGCGATAAAAACAGCCGAATATGAAAGCACTCCATCAAAATTCACAACAACCTGTTCTTCATTTGAGAACTTGGTGACGTAGGAACAAACTGATCCATCAGAAACGAACTCTGAGAACTCACCGAACCCAGAAAAAATAAGCCAGCCGAGGTTCGAGAAGTACAAGCTCATTTGAACGAATTGTTTGCATCAGTTTTGAAGTACAGTTCCTCAGCGTGAGTGATGGGGTGCCGAAACTTAATTCATTGAAGTTTTGAAAAGCCTTCTACGTACCCTGAGCTACGTAAAATCTCGTTCGTGCTGGCGCCCACCTTATCATTTACCTTCAGCTTGGAACGTTGGATTGTGAAGTTCATCGGAGGACATTTCGTTTCACATTGCACACAAAATATGAAAGACTCGCAATATGCGAAGGCGAAACTTTTCACTCAAGGCGAGAGCCAAGTTATTATTAAATTCCTGGTAGCAAAGTTTCTCATGGTAGTCATTCGTCCGGCTAAAGGTTCCCATTTTTGACCGCAGGGCAGTCAAGCTGTCAACCTCAGGAGAGAAGATGATGCATGTTCTAGGGAGGTTTTCTATATTTTTTACAGTCACTATTAAAGATTTATTCTCCGTGGCGGATAGCTGAATGTTATGTAAAACCTGTTTTCTTAGGGAAGAAAAGAGATAATCTTATCTGTATACATATACCTACACTGCAATCCTGTTACACACATTCTGCCAAAAAAAATTGTTTTACGATAACACGAGAGAGAAGTTTTAAGGGTAATCCCGCGCAGAAAAGAAGGGGAGACTGCGAGAGACTAAAAAAAGAATTCATCTTGAGCATCACAGCCCGATAGCCAGCACGTCCGAGAAAATTTCCAGCTGCTTCTTTTTTGGTCGATTGGAAGACGTTCCCTGGAAGGGGCTCGACGATATGAGGAGTAGAGCCCTCTCATCAGCCCAACGTGTTGGGATTAGGGCATGAGAAATGAAGGTCAGACACTGCGATGGGTGAGGGACATATTTTAGGGGTGATTTTTCGTACACAAAAAAGGCGTCATTTGTTCAGGTACGGCTACGCTCTCCATTTCGTACGCAACATTTGGAAATCATTCGAGTTTGAGTATATTTTGTAAATTGCTATATTTCAAGCGTATATTTGTACGAACACATTTATGTATTTTCAGCATCATACGTAGATTTAAGGGACTAGCAATTACAAGGGCTTGAAATATGAGTTTTGAGGGAATGATGGAGTTGAATAAAAAATTAAAACATACATGTCAGGAAATTACTATTCTAATAAAACACACAAATAGTTTTTTAAGTGTTGATTTCAAGATAAATTTAGCACATATCACTTTAATAATGTGTCTTTCCAATCACATATTGTTACTGTATTTTGAAGGTAATTAAACCCTATTTAATATGATTTTGTTTTGAAACAAACTAAAACACTAACCCCGTATATGAACCGCATATGTAAATGAGGAAGTGAAAATCTCTAGAAAAAACGTGCTGATGTAGGCAAAGGCTTTCAATATACAACCTTTAAGGGGATCTCTCTACTCTATAATTGAGTATCCATATTGCGTCGTTTGTCGATTCGAAAGAGTTTTTAGAAGTAATTGAAGCAACGTGTACTTTCTGTAAGGCTCAATGAGACGCTGAAAATTTCCTATTCTCAGTTTTCCATTTCTAAAAGGAGGCCAACTTGCCATGCATGTCTTCTCTCCCCATCAAAGGTGATGAGCGGACGGCACCAGGATAAATCCCCCAGGAATATCACTCGTCACATGTTGAGCAAAATTCTGGGCATATCAGTTTCTCTCAAAACGGTGAAATTCGTCAGACTTTCCCATGGTCTGGAAGTCGAAGAATTTACCCTCGTTACGGCTGCTCAGCGCACGTCGAAGTAAAAAGCACTTGTTACCAACTTCCACCAATGAGAGAGCTCGTTAGGAATTTTCTGATCCGATTGAGACAGAATCTTTCGCAGCATTTCAAAAGACTGAAATTAGAGGTCATTTTTTTGGTATGAACGGTAATGAGCACCTTCGGTGAGAGTTAGCTCGGAGAACAGAACTAAAGAAAAATATGCATGAATTTTATTCCCATGTTGGTTAATTGAGTTTTGATCAAGACCCAACAGGCCTTAACGTAGGTCTGCACTCTCGTTTGGCGAACTGGATTTATTATATTCCTATTATTATTTCATATTCTGTATATGTCGGGGAAATGCAATCAGAGTTTCAATGAAGAGGAGAATGGTTAAAAAAAGCGCACAGACTCTGTTACTGAAAATATATTCAATTCACAATTTGCAAGTCTGAATTCAATAACAGTAATATATTTATTTGAATGAATGGTATTCGTTATGTTATTGTTTCCGGAGGCTTTCATACGCAGTTCTCTCACGTAAGCACAATGCTATTTGATAGGTTTTCGATTTTACATCCAATTTGTTAGCAAAAATGGTTTTCTATCGAGCCCCTGGGTCGTTAGAAGCTTTCATTGAAGCTCAGTGTCCTCTGAACATTTCGAATAAAAAATTAATCCAAACGACAACTGAAAGAGGAGCTTTTGTTTCGAAGATCAAATATTCTTTCATTCTTTGTTTTATTTCGTCCTGAGGCTGGACTTTTCTAGGCCGCAATCTGCACAGGAGCACCATGGAGGTTGAGGGCTTTTCAGAGACAAAAGATGAGAAACAAACTCGAGCTCCCTGGGCTCTCCGTCTGGTACGTCAGTGCACAAGTTGTCATTGTCATGCGATAGCTCTAAAAAAATGAAATTTTCCATTCGAGACGTGTCAAGTTATCAGTTATTTAGCTTGAAACAAAAGTGAAAACTATGTGGTACCTTTCCTTAGACAGAGTAACGCAGTTTATTTATACTGGGTAGTTTGTGTGTTTCAAGCTCATTACTACGGTAAGAAAAATATGAAATCTTTGTCTAAAAAGCCGTGATTACCTAAATGTTTGAGATTGTGAAAAGTTTCCAAATGATAATATTGATAACATCGTGGCCACAAGCTGCTCTCTAAGGATCCACAAAAACTTGCTCGTCAATATTTATCTTCTCGTACTGAATACTTGCAGCCAATGCTTCCTAACACAGGATAATCACTCAAAGCCATTACAGTTTCGTTTCTCTGGTCGACATAGCTGATGAAACTTACAGTTTTATGCTCTTTTAATGCAGATATTTTACGTATTTGGAACCAGCAGTGAATAATAAATGATGGAGCGCCTGCCCAACACTCTAGCCGGAAGGATTTATGCGCATGTCAAAGAACGATAAATTAAAAATCGACCATTAAAGCAATGTCCATGTGACTCGTTCCCGTTGCCGCCTTTAACTATCGCCGGCGGTGTATTTTCAATTCGAATCCCGGGAATAGGAATCCATAGTGATTTCGGGGCGAAATTTTCCCTTCGGCACGAGCCGAATTTAATGAGACATTATAAATTCAGCAGTGGTCGAGGACGCCAGCCTCGTGGTCTTCAAATAAAGCTGAATTCTGTACTGACACGACGAATGATCCTTCCTGCAGATCTTTATCGCCACTGTGACAAAGAAGTTCTTTCGGAGAGGCAATGGGTGGGGGTGGGAGGCGAAAAAAATAAGTTCAGTCCTTTTCCGACGTAATAGTGTAGGTCGGTCACTAGTGAGTAGAAATAGTTATATCGGGTTGATGCAAACGTGGTGACGGCCGAATTCCACGGGATATTTTCAGAGGGATTTATAAAATTGGTGTCTCTTGCTATAGTTTTTAGTCGTCTCTGTGACTAATCCACACCTTTTCGTTTCAGATTACCTAGGTTTATTTAATAATTTTTCTCAATATCTGCACCCGAATTTGTCATAGTTATTGATCAAATTAGGAATATTTTGCTCTATGATTTAGGTGTTCTAAAGGTCTCAATGCAACAACACCAGTAACATTCATTCAGAGCGCTTGAAGCGAATGTTTTCCCTTTCCAAAAGTGGGCATTTACGTTCGAAAGACAAGTGAAAATCGTGAAAACTAATTAACATATCCAATATTTTTCCAATAACTCGAAATGAAAAAGCAGAACCATCCTGGGATTGACAAAGGTAGTTCTAATAATTTTGAATGAAAATAAGCCATAGCACAGCTAGCAATCATGAAAGGGAGAACATGGCTTTCTGTTCTTCATCAAAAATAATGGAATAAAGTATAATTAGCTTCCCATTGTTCACTGATTCAACTCTTTATTTTCACCTCTGATTACATTAACTGAGTGAAAGATTACACTTATAAAACCAAACTGCATAGACTTTGATTTGGCAAGGGGCAATTTTACTGATACTTTGTCAAAACTTTATGAAAATAAAGAGCGATTTTTATACTCATTGCATCTGTTCTTCGGTATTCTCAAACGTGCAGTTTATCAAGACGTAATAAGGAACTAAATTCTAAAAAAATGAACGTATAGGGCGTTGTAAAAACCTACTTCCACACTGTTTTTAATGCAGAATAATTTATTAAATACGGAGTATAATACAATTCGGTATCGTAAAACTGAGTAACCAATTAATACGTTAATAATGTGCTTCACAAACACCAGAAATGATACCTCATTTTATAAGACATCTTGAACGATATAATAGCGATAACAATTTTTTTGTGACATCCTATAAGCCCCCAAATAAGTCTGAGTCTGTTATGCTCAATGTATGATTACACACAGCGATACAAATACAGAAATTAGTCTTTCTTTTATTTTCAGTTCGCATGGGAGAAATTGCAGCAATGAAAAATTCTAGTGTTTTTATCCAGGACGTAATGAACACATTCATCGGAGTTAGTGAAGAGGAACGAGAAGGCTTATTTTCACTCCTCATCATTCCAGGCGGAGTTTCGCTGATACAGCGGGCAGGAACCATGATTTTTCCTCGTTACCGTCAGATTTACGCTCAGGCTGCACCATTTATATTGAGAACCAGCAAAACTCCGCGCCGTAGCTATAACGACGAGAAAGTAGCTGATAATATTCGCATCCATGCACGCGTTTTCAACTCTAAGGAGTTCAAGCGTGAAAGTGGCGAGAGAGGTGCTCGACGTATTCCATTGAAATGGTAGATGATTGTATGAAAGCAAACGCACAAATGTCTTTAAAGGATACGGCTCTTTGTGGGAGGAAATACAAATAGACAGTTTTGTCAATATTTCGGGGAAATTAATTGATAGGGTCAAACTCTCGACCGCTAATGGGAATATGGGATACATGAGAGTGTGTGGACTTAAAATTCAAACTGATTGTGAATTGGGATTCAGAGATTTAAAATTTAAAATGAATGGGAATTGGGATTCATTGATTTGACATTCAAATTCAATGTTAGGGAATTTAGAATGTGAATTGAGTATTTTTTTGTAAGCTCTGATTGTTGTCTGGGCAAAACAATCGTGAATGAAGGAATTGATGTCTTTTACTTAAGTTGTGTTCATAATTATGGAATAAATAGCACTCTATAGCACTAAAATAGGACGGAATATATAACAATCACTGGAAGACGATGCATTGACAAGGACCTTAATGTTAAACAGTCAATAAATCAATTTTTATTGACTAACTAGGCCTCTTTACTGTCAGAAAACGCTAAGGCTTTCGCAAGATTGAGTCTTAAAGCCAGGTGTTGTCCACACACTGATGTGCTCTAGCGTTGAATCTTCATCCAGAAAACGGTTGGAACAGTGGATGTCAAAAACTTCGCTCTTCAGTATACCCTCACACTCCCTTGAAGGCCATACCTTCTGAACCAGGGCGTAGTGCGGAATATTTCGTCAAAAGCGCTCAATTTACGAAGCACTAAATTACGCACGAGCTTTTGAAGTTTTCTCACGAAGCCCTGACTTCATTAACTGAAGACTTCTGCAAATACAGTCTGTGAATTACGTACGAGCTGTTCGAATTTTCTCATGCAAAGCTGCATGAGTCCGTGAACTGAAAACATCAGCGACTGCAGCCTCTATTGGCGACTGCAAAGGGCGTTCCTAATTAGTCCAAACCGCTCTCTGCTCGGCTAATGATCAGTGGCAGTCATCAATACTGGCTTAATGGCGCAAATTGTCCCTCTCGCTCTGATGTTTTCCTGTAATCAATCTCGTGAAGAGCGAGCGATGAAAGGAAGATCGATTATATGACTGAGGTGAAATTTTCAAAACCTAGAATAAAAGAAAATTTTCATAATGATGGAGAAACAAATTAAATTAGAAAAAAAGATGTGATGAGGATATTAAGACTTGTCAAAATAAAAGGGTTTGAACCTTACGCATCGTTCTTTCACCGAATGAATTGACTCGCATCTAAAATGTCATATTTCTGAATTTCTTCGGATTTTGACAGATTGGAGGCATCCATTTTTCCCAGCTAATTTACAATGGACTTAGTATTATAATCAAATGAAAAAAGACAGCAAATACATAAGATTCAAAAGATACATTACCTGTGGGCCTAAACAAGCTACTTGGCTTGCAGGGCAACTTTTGCCGAGAAATATAGGAATTTCTAATCTAGGGTATATTGTTGTCTATTAAAGCTTAAGTTCATGTACTGAGTAGCTAAATAAGCAACATTAACTGAATTAGTAGCATGAAATTACCACCTAGGGTTGCACACAGGGAGTGAGTATGCCATTGAAATAAAAGATCTCAGACATACCTGCATAAGAATACCTATTGACAATGATCGACAAACACAGGCACGCATGCATATATTCCTCCAATTGCTCGAGGAAACCTACGCAGGCCTCAATATTCGTTTTGAATGTTTTAAATCAATGATTTTGATATGTATTCAGAGAAATAGAGTTGTTAAATTTAATTCCTGCAAGGGGAACTAGTGATAAGATTCGGCTCATGAGTAATAAGGAAATATATTTTATTATGATTCCTCTAAAGGGATCATGGGGACAGAATTAGACAGAAAATATTTGACGGAGATTTTAGTCACCCCACGGTCATGTGGTTTAAATTAAAATTTTCCAATGAAAGTTGCTCAAGGCTTAAACCAAAGTTGAAGTCCATGGTGACTACTCCCCATGGATACGAAACGGGCTCACTGGTCACACTCAATTAGGTATAATTCGTGAGTAAAATAGCGACTGGACAGAAGTAACGTCAAGAGTCCATCAAAGAAACGTCCAAGGCCCACTCCTCTTCATAATCAATATCAGTGATCGGACATCGGAATCATCAGTAAAATCAACATGTTCGCAGACGGCACGAAACTCTGTCACAAGTCGTTCACTGAACGGGACAGAGTAACCTTTTGAACAGACCTCAATCACCTACGAAACCTGGAAACTGAGCTTCAACATTGGTAAGTGTTCAGCGATGCACGTTGGAATCAATAACCTAAATTTTCAATACTCAATGAGAGACAGACCTATCGAAGACGTAGAGCTAAAAGAGATCTTGGCATCAATATCACTAAAAATCTCTAGCATGGCGGGCGAGTAGCAAAAAGTGTCAAGAATGCGAGTGTAATTCTCTGGATCATTGGGACAAGCTTTGACTGTAAGCCCAAAGACGTACTTCATCCTCTCTACAAAGCACAAGTCGGACGACATCTGCAATGTGCAATACAACTCTGGTCTCCTACACTACGACGAGACATCAATAAAATGGAGCAAATTGAGCTCAAAGCCACCAAAATAATCCCTGATCCGTGGAACCTCAGCTGCAAATTGGAGTGGCTGAGACTCGTCTCGCTTGAACAAAGTCTGCGAGGTCAACTAATCGAGACCTACAAATATCTTAATGGCTTCAACGTTGTGTACTCTCTATGGCCGCGGAAAACTAGATCGTCCTGCTCCGTGAGGCGGGGCTAGTTTTTGGCACACAGATGAACGCACCCTTATATCCCGTATACAAAAGGCTGAAACGAGTTTTTCTTGGAAAGCTAAATATTGCAGTACTGACAAAATGATTTCATCCTAAAAGGGTTAACCCATAGGGGTTCTTAGAAAGGAATAAGAAGGTTCGTTTCAGAAATAACGGCCATGAGTTCATACGGAAACATTGCAGGACATCCCAGGCCCAGAATTTCTTCCCGGTTGAAATATTTAGAACCTGGAATCAACAATCGGAAAACATATTCTCCGATGGCACCGTGGACATGTTCAAAAATTGTCAAGACAAATACTGGGTAAGAATTCCTCAGTATTTTAAACTGTTGATTCGAGGATGATGCTGAGGATGATCATCCCACAATTATAAAACGTCCGCTTTCTTAAATAAAAATGAATGTTCTAATACGTGTGCTTGAAAGTCGATGACTGTAAGTGTGGGTGTTTTATTTCTGAACACCCTTTTATTCTTATGCGGAGGTGGAGGGCCTAGTGGTAGTGATTGTGGCCACAGAACACCGCCAGTAGTAATATTCCTTGATCTGTTCTTACCCCCTATTTTATGTATAAT
>VOMN01093977.1:0-13800 GCA_014899125.1 Orchestia grillus
GGTATGAGTCCTATTGCATGCTCCATGGTATGAGTCCTAAAAATGGTTTCATAGTTAATTCTGCCAAAAATTACCGCAAAATACAGCGGCTTTCCCACAACCTCAGGGGGTAAAATGTCCCACAATACCTCGGGGAGGAGATCTCTTTTCGCACGTCTTTAGTTGCAAGGAATGCCAATAAGACTCGATTAGCTCGAAAAGTGCGATGGCATCCAACGAAGGCGTCAGTTCTATTCTCAGTCGCAAGTTCAATCCAGCAAATGGATGACACTGTAGCGTAGTTTTCGTTGCTCTCAGTTGAATATTGTTTTCTGACTTTGAGGTACAACAATAAAAAATGCTCTTAATTCTTATGAAGCTTGGTTTTTGTATCATGCTTGCATTATATTCATTACAGGTATTATATTGCGAGTGAATTCGCAAATTCCTTAATCGAACAATGAAAGGAAAGCTCCATTGAAATTTTGTTCTCATCTTGCTCAGTTACAAAGAATAGAGAAATTAGGGCTTTAGCCCAAAAACATGATAGAATTTCAATTTTTTATACAGCGTAATTGTCATCAAAGAATGAAATGCATCGATAAAGATATTGCTAACTTCCAATCTCAAGTTCTACAACCATTCAGCGTGGACAGAGAGCGCTGATTCAACACAGAACGGCGCGAGAAGGACCCGGCCTTCGGCTCAAAATCAGTTCAACTTAGAAAAAACGAACGATAACATTGACCGGGCATTCAGAGACGGCCAGAAGAAGACAAGATAACTCATCTTCTGCATAGCAAATCACAGAAGCTGCTCGTTGTTTTTTGATCTCTTACTGCCGGCGCTGCTGATCATGGTACTGCCCTCCTAATAAAAGCAGCATTGCTAAATTCAGAAACATTAAAGTCAACCAGATCTTCACCAAGCATGGCCCACCAACCACCATCAACAACTTCGACAACTTGCAACGCATTATCTCTTTGTCCAAGAACAGTAATGCAGTGAACCAAAATTTACCAACCTCGCATGCAAGATGTTTACTGTGGACATCACTCTGCTAAATGACGTTCACTTCTTCCCAAGTTGAAGGTGCTTCCTGCATCTTTTATTTTACGACATTTTCACTCTTAATGCCTGGTAGCCTGATGGTCCTTCTGGCGGGGACGAAGGGGGACATAATCTGAGCGAGATGAGTCCAGCGTCCCTTTAAAGCGGCAGGCCGCACTTCACTCCTTCATTGTATCGGAGCGCTCAGCCTTCCGCCCTGACGGATACAAACGACTCGGACAATGACAGGCACACCTTCTCTTGCCGGTCTCACTTAGTCAGGCCAGAGACTCGAGTCACTCCGAGTCAGAGATGCGGTAGCAATACGACATATTTCTGCCTCAAGTCACAAGCCATGGTACAATAAAACATGACGATACACAGCCGGGAAAGGTCCTCAGCAGGAAGTGGAAGAGAGTTCCTTGCGTATGGATGCGCGTCCACTTCAGCATGCATAAGGCAGCATGTAGTGCAGACCCGTGAGCTGCTCACTGTGCAGTGCTTCGTTTACTGCACAGTTGGGAAGTATCGCGTGACGTGCGCTCCTCTCGCCAGAAAGGCGTATTTACCAATAATTTCATCGGTCGATCAGGTACCAAGGTATCATGCTGAAAGACTCCACACGATATCAATTTTTAGAGTAACAGAAGCACTGAACAATCGCATGGTTTGATTTTAGACGCCTCACAGTTTATTCAACAGCAAAATCAAATTCCATCCACAGCAAATGCGTCATTGCGTCATTGAAACTAAGAAGAACATCGCCCATTGAATGAAGAGAGATGCATCCTGGTCTTTATTAAATGACAATTAAAAAGTATCAACCATTACCAATTAGTAAGATCTAATCACTATTTCGTGACTTTTGACTTAATTCTAGCAATGAAAAAGAGTTGTTTGCGGTGCACCACGCATTCCGGAGTTACACGGTCAGCACGACGGACCAAAACTCTGCTCCTGACGTTCTGCATTTTTGAGCGCACAGACCAGACCGTGGGAGGCTTATTGTCGTAGCTACTGGCGGCCACGAGCCTCTACGCGCCTGGGGTGGTACAGGGTCGGCGGTCGCTGGGCTGCGGGGAGTGCCAAATGGGTGTAAGCTCCCAAAAAAAGCCTCTGGCCCATTAAGGGAGCGTAACAGCGATCCCATAACTAAGGAAGCAAATGTAAGCTCATTTGCCGCCGCCTCCGTTAGGTCGTGTAGCTTTGTGCCTCCCAAAGGCCCACTTCCCGTCGTGAACTTAATGAGAGGCTTGGCCAGCTCGCGGGCCCTTAATTTGGAAATAAATACTTGAACTTTTAAAAGTTAAACAGTCAGTGAAATTTGAATTCCATATGCTTCACTTTATCAGTCGCTTTAGTACTACATTTACAAGGTTTTCTGGCACCAGTAAATGAACTCACAGCAGCATTTTTGTGTTTGAAAATCTATGCTAACTGCAAAATAGATCGAATTGTATTGAGTACATAACTTCGATCTCAAACTACGCTACTTTGTTTGAGGGGAAGAAAATAAAATTCAATCAAGTCACTCCTATCAATTTATTCGAGAATGATGTAAGACGCGTAAGTTGAATAATGATGTTAATTTAATAACCATCAGCTGGAAATATTTTTCATCGTATCGAAGAGAATTCATTTCAAAACTCTTACTCAAATAGGGTTCATACTTTAATTTTACAACACAAATTTTGAGTTTCGGAAGTCCAGTCGGCGCTGAGTCTGTCATTCTTGTTGTAAAATTGAGGAATTGACTCCCACTTCTTGCGGAATAATCACGATTCGGTGGACCGACCTGAAAGAAGATGTTGACGACCACATTCCTGCCGCGTCACTGCGAGTTTAGGGGACAGTAAATCAGATCATTGACCCTTGATATGTATTGATCTCGCTCGCAACGACAAAAGCAGGCAAGTTTTATAGCTGTCACCCATATTTTTCTTCCTTACAAACTGAAATAGCTGGTAGTAATTTTCCATGGAGTTAATGTAAACTGTTGTTCAGGGTGCAGCCGTGGGAGCACAACGTATGTCCAGCACTACCCAGACACTGCTTTTTGTACATGATAACTTAGTAATTATGAATTTTTCCATGCTCTGACAGCAAAAAACTCATATCTCATTGAGGTTAGGAATAAAGTGACGTTGTTGTATTCAAAAATCAAATTAAATGTTAATTATGCGACAATTTCTTCACGAAAATCATCTCCAGTGCAGAGCCATTACCACTCAGAGTAGCACGTCAAAGAAATTATAGTAGTAAAAGTAAGGGCTTCCATTGTTCGCAAAGCCGGCATTGTGTTCACTTCTGCATTGGTTTCACTGCCAGCATTGTTTTCACTGTCAGCAATGTTTGAGCTGTCAGCATTATTTACACTGTAATCATTGTTTCCATTGTTAAGACTGCTTTCACTGCCAGCAATGTGTGCAACACAAGCAATGTGTGCAACACAAGCAATGTTTGCACCACCAGCAATGTTTGCACCGCAGTTCTTACATCGTAAGAACTGCTGCCTTAACACTTTCTACTGAGCCTATAAGTACAAAATAATAAAAAAATACCCCTGACGATATTTCGGTACATTTCCCTTAGCATCTTCGAGTCGAGACTGAGACTTCACCAGACCAAGTCCCATGAATTTTGGCTGCGTGACTGGCTAAGCAATTTTGGGATTAAAAAGCCTGATCCCATCGTGTATGTTCTGAACTTGACCGCGGCGAATGGTCCAAGAGACATTAAAACTTGACGATGGTTGTTATCCAGGACGACTGGGACACTAAATGGAGCTCCGAAATCCTTTGCTCAACGTTTTTTCGGTGGGTAAATTCTAGGTAGAACGTCCGTAGGCGACACGCTATTAGATCCCATGTACATTGCATTCCTGTCTTAGTATTCAAGAAAATGATTACGAGTGTCGTGTTATAAATATTTAGAAGTACATTTACTTTACACAATCAAGTGTTACGACTCAGGAATAATCTTTGTAACTACTGTTTTAGGGGAGCTTCCTGATGGGTTATTTTAGGCCTCGCACCAATAATACATGTTCTCCGTAGATTTACCAGTGCAAGAAAAGAAGGAATTAATACAATAAACATCAACTGAAATTTTGCAAATAGTTTCTTGCCCATTTCTGCAACTTAGACCTAGAGTGGGAGTTCTTCTACACCATCAGTTTAGAGGATCGGTGTTTGCCGGGTGCCGACAGGGGTGGCCTCTACAGCGTTCAGTCAAGCAGGTTTCCGCTGCGCCTGTTGCTGACAAGCTATTAATTTCTGCACGCTCGTAGCGATTTATTATTGACATTCTGTGGGCGGCCAATAGTTCTCTTCAGAGAAATTCTCATCACAGTTATTATTTCCTTTTTGTGCAACGCGCAATAGATGGATTTATGAGAATGGGTTTTCGTATTGTTCGAGATCTAATAATTTTAAAATTTGCTAACGCTTTTTTGAACCTGAAATTGTGTGCAACGAAAACAGTGTTTACCGGACACTAAAGACATGAAAAATCAATAACACTCAAAGTCTCATTTCGAGCAAATCGCAGCCGCCATCTGATGATACCATATTTGTAGTGACTTTATTTTTTATTTCGTCCACAATCCTGGCCGTCGTAGACCTAAATTTAAAAGACCAAGAAAGAGCATGATAAAGTAGTTAGTTTATTCTCACACTCGTTTCATAAATTCACCGAAAAGTTTCAAACTCATAAATTGTATGAGCTATTCCACTTGGTTGCACCGCCCTACCGGTTCACTGAAACGCTATGCTCCACCTGGGCACTGTGGGCGAACGCAATGTCAACATTTAAAATTCCACCACATTCACGTAAAAGAAAGTTAATTTAGGGATGAACTTAGTCATCAAGGACCAATATATATTAAAGTTGTCATGGACCAATAGATATTCTAGTCGTCGAGGATCAATTGATATTTTAGTTGTCAAGGACCCAGTAAATATTTTAGCTGTCAAGGACCAATAGATATTCTAGTTATCAAGGACCAATAGATATTCTAGTTACGTTACCCAGCTGCTGCCGAAGCTTACAGCGTCTCATTCAAGTCGAACATGCCTCAATCATTGCACTTTCTCCTGAGGCCAACGGATTTGCTAGCCGGTTGGACAAAAACAATATAGCGGATAACTATCAGCAGGCCCTTAATTACAGGATCTTTATAGCTTCCTAGAGGTGATGAAATATCTCAGGATGATGGCGATTACCTCGCTCTCATCCTTCTAACATGGTTCATTAAGCATGCAAAGTCATTTGATCGCATAAAATGGGCCCAACGATCTCCAGATTAAAACCCTTTCGATAGCTCACTATACAAACTAGCGAGGGAACTACGTGCATATGTATGTGCTTCAGCACCTCTTTCATACATTGGAAGACTTGAATTGACGCTCGCCTCAACGTTGGACGAATTTAAACTTAAGCGTGAGGTCAGGAAAAAATTCAAATCATAAACGCCAAGTAAGATCTCAGCTGTAAGTCGTCCATAAGAGGTCTCGAAATGAGGTTCAATTATTTCTTCTAAAATTTAAGAATGTTTTGTACTTTGCAGTGTATTCCTAGGTACAGTTCATTATTTCTCGTCGTTTACAAATCAATGATTTCCTGCGATATGTGAGGCCATCAAAACTCAAATAAATTCAATTTCTGAAATGAACCTCCAGACTCGCGAGTCATTAACCTGGTGTGGCCAAAGAGTGACGTGAGGTAGCAGCGGAGCAGCATATGATGACACAAACAGCCAAACAGCATCGAGAAGTAGCTAGAGAGTTGCTGAATGCACGCAAACAAAGAACTTCATTTGGAACCGTCATCGAATTATTTTGGGCTGGTCTCAAGCCCCATTGGAGATTTTCTTTTGGTGAGCTGTCGATTATGTCGTCATCGAAAACTGAATGTAATCAGTGATTTCTGGTCAGGAGCAGAATATAAGCAGGTAATGCAATGTAATCAGGAGCAGAATGTAATCAGCAGAATTTGTGGTCAGGGATGTAGAATGTAATCCGTGATTTGTGGTCTGGAATGTAGAATGTAATCCGCGATTTATGGGTAGGAGCTGTCAGTGGATAGCTATGCTATATCTTCACGAGACAAGGATTACCGTGTAAAATTTTTGAGAACAGCACATCGTCAAGCCATTGTATTCAGTGCTTAAATCTTATTTCATTTTTATAACCAAACTACTTTCTTCGTAAGCAACGATACGCGGCTGCTGGTGCAAGGGCGATTTGTTAACACAACATTGCACTTGAAAGTCATGGGTAATGAATACATATTCAAACTGTAAAATAAATGGCGGAAACATTTTCAGCCCTTCGTGAGCAAATAGCTTACACAACCGTTAGGTTGGCGAAGATACCGCAAAAGTCTTGTAGAAGAACTCTTTCTTCGTCAGTAAACTTGAAAATAATGTAAGTTTCAACTCAGAGCAAGCAGTTACGTGAGAAACACTCTCAATGGGTAAGTTTAAGGATATACTGTGGTAGCTAGAAGAACTGCAAGAGCTTCAAAAGCAGCCCTTAAGCGCCATCTTTATCATACGCAGCCTAAAAATATATTCACTGTCAAAACACTTCCTTCAAAGGCTGTCGCCCTAAAACCACAGCCTCCCGTCGTTCCCAGTCCTGTAAAATTGACCTTCGGGAGCCACATTGTTAGACCTGTCGCCAGCAAACTTCCAAAAGTCTTATTTTAATTCCAACAACTTAACGACCTCAAGCTAACTTTTCGGTGGTAATTTGCAATGTTATAATAAAACCCAGACTAACTTTCAACTGTTGATTTTGGGAGGCCGAACGCAAGTCCTCTATTTTTCAGTCCAAGGAAATTGAAATGGTCAAATAAATTCTGCCCGGTGAGAAGCATTTCAGTCCCTGATGACAGTTTGAGAAGCTTTGAAACCGTGAGATTTATTGTTGCAAGACGTAAATAGCTCAGTTGAAGCTAGCCATTGACAATCTATTGAATCTATTGAAACGGGATCTGCTCCCCATTGATGGAAGAAGTTTTTTGCAGACTTTATTCTTCGCATGGCAACCTTTGAACGAATGCGTCAGCGAATCGAGACCGATTTCAATGAATGGAACGACCCAGCGATGATCTAAAAAGCTGTAAATGCACTGGGAGACGAAGCTCGTACGTGTGTTGATCGCAACAGTGGACGTGCTGACGAGTGATAAAGCTAAAACTACCACAGGATTTGGTTTTGGATTGCTTAAACAGAGTTTTTGTTTTATTTTACGATAAATAAATTCAATAGGTCCAGAAAACCTCGGCTGATTTACCGCTGATGCGAGCAAGCGCGTCGCACGATGCGCTCGCGGCCTCACTAACTTCGTGCTGTTCACTCTTTCTTCTTTGTGATTCTTGAGCGACGAATGATGATGAAAACGAAATTTTAGATTAAAATTAACACGACAAAATATTTCAATACTGACTTTATGTAAGAGCAGTCAAATAATCGGGGACATTTTTTACGACAATCTTTATGCAGACAATACAGTCTGCAGGAATACCCTGTAAACACATTGCTGCGTACGAATACGTGTATATGTACGTGTAGGTATAATTTTGTACATCAACACCAAAGAGTGAATTTTATGTGGTAAATCGAAATTTCTGCGCAATTCAGCCTTCAGTTCCCATGATTTGCAACACAAATTGATGGATTTTTATCGCTTGGTTTTATCGAAGTGAAGTAGCCGAACATCTACTGAGGATCGTCTGGTTGCAGATTAAATGAACGAAAATAAAGTTATTTAGCAGCTTTAGCACTAGCAGCTCCAGTCAGTCTAATAGTTTGGACTGCTGAGTTAAGAACAGAATTAGTTTTTTATAAACATGATGAAACGAAAATTGTGTTTCAAAATGCAAAAACTTAAGTGTGTTTTATATTCAGTAAACTTGGCTATCTTAGGCACCAGACTATTTTACGAGCTATGGCTTAGCATTTGCATTTTGTTCGATGAGCTAAACCTTATCTTCGGAACGTGCATGTCTTCAAACGACTAACAGTTCAAAGGCAATATATTCCTCCGAAGGAACTTGAATGGTTATTCGTACCAGACTCTTAGCTCGGAACGATAATTAACTGAAATTAAATGCAAGGGGAAACACCAATGGAAATAAGACACACGATCTATTTAGGACAAGTCTTTGAACTTCTCTCGGTCAAAGGACACCGACACAAAAGTAGCGCGCCGTCCGGTCGCCCCTCAGGTGCTCCCGACAGCGCGACTGCGTTGCTAGCCCGAGATCGAGAAGAATGTGAGGGGCGGCTTCAGTTTTTGCGCGGGGGTGTTTTGCCCCGGGAGTGTAATCGAAAAGAAATTAGAGAACAATGGAACGTGGCGTAGAAGAAATGTAGAGGGGAAATTTCCAATGTTTGAAAAGGAAGTTGGATATATGGTGTTATTGTAACATTTCGGGCGGATATTTGAGTTTCTAACTTTGAGGTGGAAGAACCAGAACCGCCAGTATGCAGGGTGCTGCGGCGATCTGACGATAGGATAAGTAACTAATAAAACACTTTTGACTTGAACCCTAGACAAGAAGTATCATTGAAAAATGGCTTACAAAGTTTCTGTCATTCTATTAATTCATATTTTTGATGACTCTTATTTGAGGCTTGATCACTTCCTGAAGACGTGACTGCAATCGTTGACGCACGCGCCCGTACAGCTTGAACGTTGTTGATTTTGGGTATCACCAAAATTGGGTATCAAAATTGATTTTGGCTATCACGTTATTGATTTTGGGTGTCACCTCTGTAATGCTAACCATCAGGGAAGCTACATTTGTCGATATGATGGTTTTGTTAGTTTTAACTCCAACGGCACTCATGTTGGAGTTTAAATACTGTTGATTTAAATTTGAAGTGATCGCTGGCCGTATGTTTGGCTGCAAAAAAAAGTCCATCGGATTCGCAACGGAGTTCAATTTCATTAATACAAAGCATTGTTCAAGCGACTTTTTATGTGCGTAGATTATCTTGAAAAACATAAAACAGGAATAAAATTTAGCTAATCTTTCTTACAGGAAAAAACTGTCTCTAAACACTGCACTTTATCCCACTTCGTTTTGAAAACATTTTTTATTATTTTTCGCGTTAGTCTAAACGAAACTTCATTTTATTAACACAAAGTACTCATCAATGCAATCAATGTGCAAGGAAAACGAAGGAACAAGAATTAACAGCTATTTAGAAGCTCTAACACACGGAAGCTTTTATCGGGCCAAACTATTATACCAAAGCAGGTCGGGAATGTTATTCACAGGAACAAAAACTCCGGATCAGCACGCGAGGGTCATTGCGTATGTCACATCCAAATAAAAACAGAATGGTCTATTCCAATATTGTTGATACTCATGCAACCTATAATTCTGAGCGAACCTCAGTTTTGACTCTTTCCATCTGTTCGAATAGCGCTCAGCCCCAAACCCTATAAATATTAACGCGATATTCATGACTAATCAAACTGGCAATCCTGATCTTCATGTCGATCAAAGCTTCTTTAATTTGAATCGCATCGGGAAGCCTTCGCTCGACTGGCACCTGCGAGAGAGTAGAGGCGTTCGAGGAAGCGGTGGTGCAGGCAGGATATTCAACGCATTTGAGGCTGATGTGTCAACGGATGTTCAACGCATTGAACGCATCGCTATATGTTCGACGCATCACTGAGGATGTTCAACGATGAACACTGCTGATTTTCATCGCATCAGCAAATGTTCGAAGTATTTTAGGTTGTTAGTAATGCATGAAACATAGGTACATGCGAAGCGTTTTGAATTAATGGCCAATTGATCCAAGGAGTCGAGGTCTGACAAGTTGTGAGGTAAAATAGGAGGTAAGGAGGAGCGGGTGCTACGAGCAAAATGAATAAGTATTGCTTATAAAGGTACAATTGCAGCTGATACATGTAGATGGGGTTCGTGGGGCAGGTTTGGGTGAGGCTACTTCACAGTATACAGGGGGTGCGGCTGGCGAGCGTAAGTGCTGGAGGGGCAGGCAGCACATAGACGGACGTGGTACACATTTGTAACTGATGCGACTTGAAGGTAATAGGGGCTTAGGGAGCTCGCGACTGTGTGTCTGCAAAAGATGGACAGGCTGTGTATGCAGACTGCAGAAACACAGCGGCACATGATGTCGGCCTGCAACAATGAGGCAAATAGTGGCTTATGCAGGGTGTGCACAGGGAAAATGTATGCATCCACTTTACACATTACTGACCATAATTCTTTGTATCTGTGATACGGTATTATTCAACCCCTACGTTATGGTTAGTCAGTGTCTTAGATAAATACTATTATTAACATTCAAAATCGATGTATACGTTTTCAGTAGACATCCTGGGTTAGCGGAATTATAGCTACACAAGCATGGTCAATTCAAATTGATTTCGTGCATACTTGTTACAACACAGAAAAGATATATGTTGAGTTGCTCTTGTTTCCTGTTTCAAGGTGAATAAACTTTGCAAAATCATCTGAAGATTCTAAATCTGCTCACGGGGCAGTCACTTTAGTGGTGTAGGAAAATGATATTTCACCGAGCAGTCAGTCTGACTGGCTCCAGCGTCTACTCTGGACCATCGTGAATACAACAAAAATTAACAATTTGATCACGAATAAAATATTCACGAATTTATTCACAGGAAATGAGTTGTCTCTCAGATGAGTGTTTTTAAAGACCAGGGACAACTTCATATTTCCAATTCAATTTTGAAGTTTTTCTATATATCTTATTGTGTTTTCAAAGGAGGGCTGAGACGATTGATAAAAATTTTCAAAGCCATAGGGCAGTTTTCTTTTCAACGTTTCAAGTGTCACATGCATTCACTTTCAAGAATTGAATCGCTTTAAAATATTTCTAAGCTTCATGTCGGAAGTACAATATGTACCTATCATATACTGTACAGGGTTTCGATACAAAATAAATACATCTTGCTTTATGGAGAAATGCATAGTTAAAAAGTTACGGAGACTTGAAAATTAGGGCGTGTCGGTTGGAAAAGAAGAATAACCGCTGGGATTGGTCGTGACGGTCCCATTTTCTGGCCAACAAATTCTCCTGACATGACGCCCTTAGATTTTTGTCGTACTTCTAGGGACACTTCAAGAATTGGTGTACGAAACACCAGTTTCGTCCAAAGGAGATCGCATCGGCAAGGTGATTGACTGACGTAATCCTCTGCTAGGATTACCGAAATTCCTGGAGTCATAGTACGAGTTCGGCTATCAGTTCGCCGTCGCTTCCACGCATGCATCATAGCAGACGGACGGAATTTCGAAAGCCTACTGTGAATACCTAACCTGCCTTCAAACTCTGTATTGTTCATTCATATGGATAAACTTGTTCAGACGTTCTCATTTTTCTATCGACAGTCTTCTAGCTTTCAAGTCCCCGTCACTTTTTAACTAACCATTTCCATGGATTTAAACGTGAAAATTTCACCGAAACGAACCTTATCGTAAAGTTTGATCAGAGAACTGTGAAAAAACCCTGTATACAAGCCAACAACATCACAAAATTTACTTTAATACTCAGGAAAAAGTCAAAGTGAGCGGACAAAACCGGTGGTAGACCCAGGGCTGTTCTTAAAGAATATAGAACGACAAGATGGATGTGTTTTCCGCCAGCATTCGACGGGTCAGTTTGGTGCCATGTTCTTGATTGACACGCCAGGGCAAATCCTGCTTCGCACAGCAAATCCAGCTTGGCACAGAAAGTCCAGTGTAACACAGCAAATCCAGCGTAGCACAGCAAGTTCATTGGGGCAGAGCAAATCCAGTTTCGCACCACGAATCCAGCTTGACACAGCAAGTCCAGTGTGGCACAGGAAATCCAGTATGGCACCACAAATCCAGCTTGGCACAGAAAGTCCAGTGTGGCACAGCAAATCCAGTGTGGCACAGCAAATCCAGTGGGGTGCAGCAAGTCTAGTGGGGCACAGCAAGTCCAGGGTGGCACACCAAATCCAATGGGGTGCAGCAAGTCCGGTGTGGCACAGCAAATCCAGTTTGGCACCACAAATCCAGCTTAGTGCAGCAAGTCCGGTGCGGCACAGCAAATCCAGTTTGGCACCACAAATCCAGCTTGGCACAGCAAGTACAGTGTGACACATCACATCCAGTGGAGTGCAATGTCTAGTGTGGCACAGCAAAATGACGCCCCTAAGTCAGCCGATGAAGTGTAGTCTCTCGATGAACGGCGCTGCCAGGCGCAAGTTTGAGTTTGGCTTAGGGGCACTTTTGGGTCCCTATTTCTCTGAGCTGATAATTGATGGTTGCGCTTGAAGGATCGTTTTTGCAGCCGTCTGCTCAGCCCTGCCCGCCCAGCACTCTCCGAGCGGCAGCTCAGGCTGTACTGCAGAGTCTGTAGTTATGGGAGGGCCTGGCTACCTCTGCAGGTCCTATGCCCCTATTTACGAATAGCTGATGTTACCTCAACTTGCAGGCCAATCTGAACTAGTGCACGATATGAGACGTTCGTGAATTACGCAGGGGACATTAATTCGGAAATGATTTTCCAATGTCTCAAAAAAAATTCTCACGAATTAGAGCTTTCGTGAATTGAGTATTCGTATTTTTAGACGCTGTAAAGAAATTACCCGGTAACAGCCCGACTGGCCATTGAAAGTTTCCAGCATTGTCTTAGTCTAGAGCTTCAGCTGATCCCGCTACAGCTGTGCCCATCTTACTAGCAGCCTGCCAGCTGACTCGCGACTTACTAGCAGNCTGCCAGCTGACTCGACTCAGGACTTACTAGCAGCCTGCCAGCTGACTCGGGACTTACTAGCAGCTTGCCAGCTGACTCAGGACTTACTAGCAGCCTGCCAGCTGACTCAGAACTTACTAGCAGCCTGCCAGCTGACTCAGGACTTATTAGCAGCCTCCCAGCAGACTCAGGACTTACTAGCAGCCTGTCAGCTGACTCGGGACTTACTAGCAGCCTACCAGCTGACTCAGGACTTACTAGCAGCCTGTCAGCTGACTCGGGACTTACTAGCAGCCTACCAGATGACCCGGGACTTTTTTCATATCAAGCTGCATCATTTCATCGCGAAGCAGCAGAAGCAGATACAACAAAGAGTTACGAGTAACCAGTGGTGACTAAGTTGGTTCGTTGCATCAGCATCGCTGGCAGTGCAGTCAAGGTCTGGGACGGTACGGCTGAATACTATGGCCTAACGTTTGTAATGGTTTAGGGCGGTGGCGCGGTCACTCTCATAAAATTGATATTAGTTTAGTCGTAGTTGCGATGGATCACTTCATAATATGCCCGTGATAACTGCAGGTCAGTGGCAAAAATTATATTCAACTACCATGTTCAATATCCATGTTTATCTTGCACTGTGAATGAGGCAGTTTCTAAAAGAGAGTGTACTCTTGATGTACATTCAAGATGAAGTCAGTGTTTCAGACATGAGTTGAGGATGGGGAGGCTCAAGAATTCAAAAGAAAGAATAATTCATGGAGGAATATAAGAGGACGAAGAAAGCTCGGGCTATAGTAGAAAATTACAGAACTTCTAAGAAATATCATAACCTTAATCTTATCCCTGCATAAGAAAGTTAATTGAACTGAATTCAAATTTCCCTTCACGGAACTTCTGTTTGGAAATTACCCAGTGACCCCGCACACTACGCTCATAGAGTGCAGCGAGGCCGCAGGCGCGAAACTGCCGAACATTTGTCAAGAAAAGTTTCGTTGGGCACCCTCGCATTACGATGTGCTGTATTATAGTTTATTTTC
>VOMN01093980.1:0-15044 GCA_014899125.1 Orchestia grillus
CGAAAGCACATATGTATAATGCAGGCTCTCCGCTGAAGATGAAATGGTAGCTATTGCTATACGTTAGTCGAACATATGATTAAAAAATGTAATAACACCGCGACCAGCTATCAGACATCATCACCTGAATGCTTTTGCTGCCCACAATCCAAAACCTACACTCCTCGCATCAGAACTCTAGGCGTCTCGCCAAGCAGTTTCTCGCTGTAATTTAAACGTGCGCCACAATACCGTGTTCTGCTAGTACCGTTAATTAGAGAAGTTATGAGGAAGAATACCTCGTCTAGTTTTGACTGGTGTATCCAAGCTACACAACGCCTGGACACACTCCTATGCCGTCATTCGTGACTGCCTCTGAACTGGACTTTTAAAGTAGACAACCCGTGACCTGTTGGCACAGCTCATGTGTGTAGAAGAACAAACTCCCCTTCTGGTGTATCACATACATGAATTCACTAAACATAATGCGTGAATTTGAAGGACTTTTGAAGTGTTCCTCAGTGAGTACCCTTGTGTGACTTTAGTAAAAGGTACACAAGTTTTGTATTTTTCTGATCAATTTCGAAATTAGCTACAATACTGTTCGAAGTATGAATGAGAATAACAAGTTTAAGCATTATTTCATGAAGAGTTTTTGCTCATGACATTACAGTAAAAATACGCTGAATTTCCTCCGTTTAATTTCTGAATGAAATGCGTGGAACTTTGCCCGACTTCAGCACTCCATGCTGTGTTAAACGGGATTTCTAGCAAGAAATGAACAAGTGCTCTAGTAAAATGCGCAATATTTCGTTCATTTCTTATCAAACATGTGATTGAACAATCTAATCTAATTATTTTATATCATTTTTTCTGTTTAAATTTTAAACGCCCTGAATAGAAATAATATGCATCGTAAGTGCTCTGAATCATCTACTCAAATCAACTGAATCACGCAATGTGAATCCCGCCAGGTGAATCCCGCCAGATGAATCATGCCAGGTGAATCACGCCAGGTGAATC
The DNA here is from genome assembly GCA_014899125.1 of Orchestia grillus. Lineage (NCBI taxonomy): Eukaryota > Metazoa > Arthropoda > Malacostraca > Amphipoda > Talitridae > Orchestia > Orchestia grillus. Next base: position 1,003 of record VOMN01093980.1, read on the forward strand.
ACGCCAGGTGAATCACGCCAGGTGAATCACGCGATAAGAACTACGCGATAAGAACTACGCGATAAGAACTACGCCATAAAAACCACGTGATAAGGATCATGCGAAAAAAGTTACCAAAATGAATCGTACGGAAAAAGTTATCAAGATGAATCATACGGAAAAAAGTTATCAAGATGAATCATACGGAAAAAAGTTATCAAGATGAATCATACAGAAAAAAGTTATCAAAATGAATCATACGGAAAAAAGTTATCAAAATGAATCATGCATGTGAAATAACTACGTTAGGGATAGATCATGCAAATCATTCTGACTGATGATTCATTGTATCGAATCACACCCCGTATTCGTTGCAATTTTTAGGCCTCCGCCACAGTGCTTGTACCAAAGCGTCGGTGGCATGCCAGCATCAGCACCAGGGGTATGGTGCGGTAGAGTGCAGCGCTTCAATGAAACTATGTCGCACCGGAAGAGAAGTCGCCATTTAAAATGGATTGTTCACAAAACAGATAGCGAAGACGGAGTGAAAATTGAACGAAGTACTGTGGGCACGAAAAAAGAAGTCGCAAAGCCTACAGATAGCTGAGGTAATCTAACAGCGCCCCTGGGGTTGCCCGTCCCCGTGGCATGTACGATAGCCCAACTTAGTAACCCAACCCTATTGCCTATCCCTCTCCCCCTGCAGGACGGCAGCAACACAACACGACCACACCAAAGCTTTCATTGTCTGTAAAGATAAGAGAGGGCCGCCCAACAACTGTCGCTTTAACTGATGTTATGCAATATAATTATTCCGGTATACATAGTAAACATCGAAATAATTATAATATATAAATTGCGTCATTTTATAAGTTAGATCAATATAAAATTGCATCCGTGCCTGAATGTGATCACCCCAATGGTATTTCTCTTGCAACAAATCAATGGCTATTTCAGTAGGTATCATGTTGACTGCAAAACAAGCACTTTTCAGGGTGAATTCTACTCCAGGTAATCTATTTAGTTTCATGGAAGCAAATTAACAAATTTGTGACCCTGATAAACAAGTCCACAATTTTCGTGGAATAAGGCTGCACAATAAATGCATGGTACATACAAGACTTGCTGAGTGCCGTAAATAACGAGGACGAGTCCTTAATTCATGAACGCCCTAATGTACGAGAATTTCTTGAGACCGTAGAAAGTTGTTCACGAACCTTTTACGACTACCTTTTGCTAGTCGCACTCTGCTACATGTGCAGGGGTATTTTTAAAGACAGGCTTTAAAAACATACTTTAACAATCAATTATCTAGGAAATTCTAAGACATACGAGTTTTTACAATGTCGTCAGATAAAACTAGTATGCCTAAGAATTTCAATGACGTTTAGTTTTTGAAAATCCGTTCGATATCATAGGAGTTGATTGATGAAGAGTCTTTTTGGTCCGATCCTTCAAAATCAGCCTGCAGTTCGTCACAACGGAACCATCAGGCCACTACGCACCTGCGTCTCCTTACAATTGTGGGGATGTTCATAAAAATCCTCAGTTCATTTCCACACTTGGAAAAACCCGCCTACTGTTTTACACAACTTTAACCTATGTAGCCATTCAATATTTGTTAACATTTAAAAAAAATTGGCACTTTAAGAAATTTTGCAATTTTTATCCGATAAAATCCCGGTGCTTAATTAATGGGTTAAGAGCACGGAACCCGGACCAATTCTGCAACGCGAGTGTAGCAATTCATGGTGATCGAGACACCTTGTTGCCCTGAATGGCCTTCTTCAAGAAATCGGCAGAGCTTCTTTGCTGTGTGTAGACGATTTCAATAATGAAAAACTTGTGCCAGAAATCTTTTCCAGCAAAAGCTTCGGCATCCGTAAAGACATGCGAGTATAAAAAAAGAGCTGTAGATCGTTTTCGCATTGTTAATTTGTTCGTAACATGTATTCATTTACTCCTCCGGAACAACAAACTCATAGATCCATGCTTCGTGCATTGGAGATCGATTGCAGCATCTATCGTACATTTCTCTTCATTGATTTTATTTTGTTGCCAACAGAAATTAATGCTGCTATTTGTTAGTTGGGAAAATATCGCAAATGAGGCGAGGCATTTAACGCCAACCTTCTGAGTGGGGAATGCGCTTCAAACTACGCCACTGACTCTTCAGCGCCCAGTACTAGAAATTTTCAACCCTAGCTGAATGCCAGTCGTAGCTCAAATACTTATCAGCATGTTGTGACACCACCACACTGCGTTCAAATCAGACCTACGCATAGGTAGGGGTCACAGAAGTGGTATTTCGCATTTCTTGCTGGGCCGCTCCTTGTAAAATTCGTAAAAGCTTGTGGCAAGTGAGATTCACCTCGAAGTTCTGAGGCTCAAACTCATCATTGATTCCTTGGTTTGACTTGAGACGATGAGCAGCAGGACCGCTACTACGCACGGGTCGTTCGTTCAGTGCACATGATAAATTGTGACATGCTCCCAAGACGCCTAATCCCTCGTTCCAATAACCCACCAACTATAAATTCGAATTGAACTTCCCACACACGCTGGCATCTCGACAGCTCCATCGGAATTATTTCCTTACGACAACAAAAGAGCAAAAGGTTTGGCCAGAGCAGTTAGCAGCGAAGTCGTCCGTCAAGCGGTGGCAGAGAGCTCAGCTCAACTGTCAAGGATTCCAAGAGCAATTCTGCTCCGTAAATATCAGTAGTATCAGTACAAGGCAACGTAGGGCCATGCACTGCCCCTAGAACCGACAAAATTACCTGAAGGAACGAAGTACTTTTTGAGTGAAGAATGCCTTTCTTGCGACGGCAAAATGTATGAGTAGACCGTTCCTTTTTTTCAAGCACGCTTCAAATTTACGAGTCAGTCCCGTGAAATATGCAAACATTTTGGATGGGGAAATTTCTTCCGAGCATCTCTCTTTTGGACATCTTGTGCAAAAATACTTCACCTTGACTTTCAAGTTTAAAAGTAAAGTATTTTGTGATTCCCGCGTAAGCACGCAGATCCTGAATGGTTTTCAGTTCCAGGTCATCTTACGTGTCAGATTCTGAGCTCCCTCCACTGGGCAGTTAAGCCTGCATGATCCCTTTCGGTCGCCGAATTTAAAGGTTCAGGACCGGATTTCGATACGACGATAAAGTTTAACAGCCACCAACAAAGATCTTCGCTATAGTTCATCGAAGAGGTCGAGATCAAGGTCATACGGCACAGTAAATGTATTCTTCCAGCGAGGTGCAGGCTGCGATTAGCAATCTTCTTCAAATCATGACCGTTAAAAACAAGTCAAAGCTCGTCGAAGCAAGCATCTGCTTTCCAAGATATTTTCTCCACACGCACGGAAAATTTCCCCACGGACATGTCGAAAATTTTCTTTTTGGTGGACTCAAAGGCAAGTTTTCTGGGAGGGTGACTGAGCTTTCGCCAAAATCTGCTCTCGCCGTCGTCAGAACGCTACATTTCGGAAACAGCGATTGAAGTGGGAACGGCGTATCATGAATACGGTGAATGAATTGATTTTTTTTTAATTTTCCCGTAAATAGAGTTTTGGAAGTAGGTTACATTTTGAGAACACAGATGGGTGAGCTCAGTCAAAATTTTCAACTGTTGGCAAAATTTATTGACACATCAATGTGTCTGTTAATAGCTTCATTTCAATGGCTTACAGAATAAAAGGACTCCATCATTTTTCTGGTAGACAATTTTCAACTTTTGAAATTACTTTTGCATTATCGAAATCAAATGAGTGATGATTGGAGCTAGAATGTTGTTACACTCATGGCAGACTATATCCAGTACTTAACTTTCGCCTGGGCTCATCAATCCTAGTTTTCAAAGTCCGAGTAGATTCCCCATTATAGCATGCATCGCAATCTACATAATTTAGCCTAAAAGCGATTCCGCTCATTTCACAAGGTTATCTTCAGTCCCTTAGTTCACCCGAGTTTCCTTTTAGGGTGCAGGTTGCTTTGCTGGCTACAGTAATGTTGAAGGAATTCAGAAGACCTCGTGTAAGAAGAGAAACTGCTCGAACTTTACAAATTCAGAATGGTGAATACGGACACGGAATTTTGCCAGCGGTCGAAAAACATTTCGCCTTACGCTCACGCCCGTCACTGTTCTCGAAATTTAACCTACTCCCAAAACTTTATTTACGGGAAAATTCTGAAAAATTAATTCATTGACCGTATCTATGATACGCTGAGTAACCACTTCAATCGCTGTTTCCAAAATACATCGCTCTGACGACGGCGAGACCAGATTTTGCCGAAAGCTCAGCCTTTAAAAAATATCTTAGAGTCCTTCAAAAAGGAAAGTCTCGACAATGTAATCATCAAAGAGTTCAATATCTTCTAAAATTAAATGTACAGATGTTCTTCCATAAGTGTATAACTACATGCTCATGAGTGTGCATGTTTGTACAGTTCTGAGTAAGCGGGTCATTTAAGACTTCCCTGATGTTATATACTTCTACTGCGATGAGCAAGTTTTCACGACGAGAGTTGATTTGCTAGCCATAAAGCAGTTAAACAATAAACCGATCGGCCACGAAACAGTTTAACTTTAACGCTTCGTGTATACGGACAGACTAAGGAATTACAAGGTATCATGGATACGCGAAATTATTTTTAGTCGGAATCGATTTATAGATTTATGGTGCACAGCCGATACGTACATAAATCAAAAGTCAGCCCGCGACCGTGAGTCCGTGCATGAAATAGAGAAAACAATCAAAGAATTGAATATCACCACAGAAAGACACGGAAGAAAAGATCAAAATATCGTAACATATCACAGTTATCTCCCCACCAAGAGTGGTGCATATGAAACGAGGTTCAATTTTACTTTGTAACATTAACAATTCATAAGTTTCAGTAGTTTCCAAGCAGATTTTTCTACCCCGTGTAATATGTCGAACAATTTGAAGAAAAGCAACATTAGCAAATCGCAGTATCAGGATGAAATAAATCTACTTCTCCAATTGTTCTAAAAAAAAGCTCGCCTCTAATTTCTCTCGAAATGTGAAATTAGTCCGAGTGAAAAAGACGCAGGATTAAAACGAACTTAAACCTATTCAGATTTCTTTTAACACGTTGACTCCGATTCTCCAAACAGGTAAAATTACATGCCGACAAATATCTCTACTGTGAATTTAAAAATGAAAGATTTTGGCTTCACAAATTTGGTTACTCTATTGATTTTTTTCTAATCAGAACTAGCTTATTCGATTGATGAACACAAATTTGAAGAAAACTCGAAAATTTGTATTTATACGTGATAGTGCTTTGGTTACATTAGGTTAGATGATCGATGGTCGTGTGTACCATATATGACCCACTTCGGAACCAACGTGTTAATTCACTGATTTGCCAGGAATTTTTTAAATTCCGTGCAAGACATAGCGTATTCAAATGTGGACGATCAATGTCGGATAAATAATAAGGTGTTTGTAGGTTCCGACACCATAACACCAAAGAGGTACGTATTATAGCGAATCATTAGCGCAACTTCCAGCGATTGGCAAAGATTCACCCTGGACATTCTAGAACAGTCTTTACTTCAAAACGAAAGTTTAAAAGGAAAAAAGTGAAGATAAAATGAGGGTCAAAGACCATTCTACCGAGCAACAATTCTCTGAGGAATAATTTCAATGATAAAAATATCCTTCTGCATTGCTTCAGAGTACGAAACTGCAACTCCTCTTCCAAATAGTTCTAACGCACCGAAATGAATAAAGACACGAGTTTAAGTAAATGCTTCAATAAATTTATGACTAGCAAAAAAAGATAATGCTCTTATGATCACTCGGTAAACAACAACTACAACAACTACATACCTGCGTCGAGAAGAATAGAAGACTCCCTGAAGCATCAGCAGACGACGTGCAGGGCGGCCGGGAGAGATGACCTCAACGCTTGCAGCGTAATGATCTTCTGAAGAAATCGAAATCCTGCCGAGAACGGTCCATATCCTCCCAATTCCTTATCAGCTGAAGCGTCAAAGATAACGGCTCCTCTCACTACCGTCGGAATTATCTGTAGTATTTGTAGCTCACATTCCAACTGGAGAGCAGCCAACACACTTAGTCGCTCGCCCAAGCAAACAGTGGGGAAACGTTTAAGTCTTAATTTTGTTTCCCCTGACAGATCTCTCGCCGTAGCCGTTCCTTTGCTCAGAAAGTGAACTTGTGCGAACGACGGCAGTTGCAGTAAAGTTTCGTGGACTCGACATAAAAATAAGCGGGGGATCGAAGTGTCCGTACCAGTAATTCTACAAGTAACGACTTCACTAAGTTACGCTGGACAACGCCGCAAGCGACTTTTCCAATTCATATATTCCATTGGAGAGGGCTGTCGTCAGAAGGCCAGCAATAACAGGGATTATGGCAGGTCGAACTACACAAATTTTCAAACTTCGCTGCTCCAGAAGGCGTCGCGGACGCACGACTGGACTAACGTTGACTGCATACGAAGCACTGCAAATCATCCCAACTTCACATCTAGTTCCCAGTGCATGGATGCAACCTAAACCAACCAAAACCTCGGCAGAGAAGTTAGTTTCGTGGTCACCGTTCGAACAGAAGATGTCTGGATCTCTTTGGTGTCTTGAGTAGTGCAATCATGGCTGCTGGCCACACATTTTCATTAATTCTAAAGTTCACGTTAAATGTTCTCCTCAAACACTTCGTCAAACTTTCCTAATTCACTAAAGTAAATCTGGAAAAATGGAAGAAATATTAAAACAAGTAACTTGGACAAAGTTTAATACCATTCATGACTGCCGATGAGAAGAAAGATTGAAAATTACGCCTCACCGATGGGAATAAAAACTATTGCTACAAAATCGAATAGGCTTCCCAGACGTTCAGCTAACTTCCTTGTCGAGCGATTTCGAACGAAGAAAAAAGTTAAGAATTTTACCGCCACATCGAAAATCTTCCCCGTATTTTATCATCGCCCACCAATCATATATCTCTCGAGTTTCGATAAAATTCACCAACGTAGTATTTGCTACTAAACACCATGTCCTGAAGGTGCAACACCAGTGGTAGACCTTCACTCACAAAAGCATCAAGTCGAGGGCGCAACTGACTCCACTCACTTCAAAGCAGCGGTTCCGTCAAAAGATAGTTAATAATTTAGATGTTCACGTCGCTCGCCCTTGCAAGATTTCACTCAGTGAAGCAAAGTTCGCAACATACGTAGCGGTTTCGTTTGAGTGTCTTCATTGAAGGAACTTCAACCCAATTCAAGGGATTTTAGAAACGGTGGCGTCAGCAATAATGAAGTGGAATGAAATAAACTCGAGTGTTCATCTCGGTTGAATTCTTCACAATGGTTTTTCGAAAGCATTTAGACACTAGGAAACTTATAGAAATAGTACCAAGCAATTGTTAATTATTTAAGAGTAAGCTTTCCCATGCCAATGAAAAAATATTGTATTCTTCAGCTTTCAGGTTCCGATTACTTGGAAAATTTTCTTTAATCAATCAAATGACAGAGCTTTAACGTTGCAGTCAGTCATATTCGCACTTGATGGTTGTTTCTCTCGTTGAAACTAACCATGAGTCAAATGAAAGAATTCATTTCAATCTTTCGCAGAAATTTGACTATTTCCAAGTGACTAAGAAGAAAACGCCCTTGTTTTTACTCCAAGAGGTACGAATCCCGCTAAGTCAAGGCATTTTAGGGCAACGTAGGACTGGACTAATACTTATTTCATTCAAGTTTGCCTAATTGCCTTACGAGCAGGGAATCTTAGTCTTGACATGAGTCAAGTTATAAAGGCAGGTAGAAACATTGAGTTCCAATGAAATTCTTACTATAAATAGAACTTTAGAGTGATAGCTACCATCATCGGTTTCTGAGAAAAAAAAATAAGAATATACACACACATTTACGTACGAAGAGTATGCAATATTCTTAAAATAGAATCCGAAGAATAATAAAATGAGTCCACTCGAGTGTGCAAGTATTTCGGAAGCTAAGTTAATATTGCGAGTGGGGCTGGACAGGGGCTGTCGAGCCCAGTGTCCGAAGTATTTGCACGCAATAGGGTGCTCGATTTTTTTATGCTTAGTATATTCTGTTAAGAATACTGTATTGCCCTTGTTGTAAGTGTTCGAGTATAGTTCTGTCCTTTTACATATACTGATGAGGGTAGCTATCACTCGAAAATTGTTCCATTTTTAGTAAAGAATTTTACTGAAACGCGATGCTCCTACCTACTTTTATAATTTGGCCTATTTTTATTTTGGTGACACTCATTTTGCTGGTCACTTTTCCCTAGAGAATAAATCAACTTCAACCTAGGTAAAAGAGCAGTTACTCCTCTTTGACAAGCCAAAATGACTCAGACTTATTTTTTCCGCAGAACATCCCTGCCAAAAATTTTGTGCCAAAAATATCGAGTGCCTGAAGACTTCGTTGACCACAACTCCTGCTTCCCACCTGGCCAGAACGACAAATGACTCCGCTTTGCTCCTCGGCTTAGGGAATGAATGACCAAATTCTGCATCAGCTTGGCGAAAACAGATGAGTCCATTTTTTGCATGTTAATAACAACAAGCTTGCAGGCGACTTATCATTACTCTTGTGAGGATAATTACTCTCTTAGCAATCCGTGGCACTTGATGACAGGAGGCAGCAAAGCGAGCTGCACCTGGTCGTGTAATTTCGGCTCATAAAGCCTTTAAACGGTGTCTTTTTGTTATGTTCCGAGCTGCTGCCGCTCCTCTGTCGCTCAAACACCGAGGGTGAACAGGGCTGGTGATTTTGGACTGCCTGCCACTCAACTTTTCGAGCCCTGAATCTGTAAACGGGTCTCCTCTCCCCACACGGGTCTCCTCTCCCCATGCGGGTCTCCTCTCCCCATGCGGGTCTCCTCTCCCCACACGGGTCTCCTCTCCCCACACGGGTCTCCTCTCCCCACACGGGTCTCCTCTCCCCACACGGGTCTCCTCTCCCCACACGGGTCTCCTCTCCCCACACGGGTCTCCTCTCCCCACACGGGTCTCCTCTCCCCACACGGGTCTCCTCTCCCCACACGGGTCTCCTCTCCCCACACGGGTCTCCTCTCCCCACACGGGTCTCCTCTCCCCATACGGGTCTCCTCTCCCCATACGGGTCTCCTCTCTCCATACGGGTCTCCCAAATCCATTTACCGCTTTTTTGGACCTGAATTTGTAAGCAGGTCTCGAAATTTACACGAAACTTGACCCATCGTGTCCTGCTGGTACCGCAGTCCAAACTTAGTTTTTACGAGACCGTTAAACTCACCAAATTGTGAACAAATTTAAAAAACTTTATACTGCCAATCCTCATACGCTTGAATATTTTATTCAGCCATAACTAAGAAGATCTGAAAGTTTGAATAGCACGTTCCGGTGATTAGGGATTTCAGTCCGCGTGGTGCCAGACACGCGACACTCCCTTTGTTCCAAGAGACTCTCGATGGTTCTCAAGCAACGAAAATGTAAAGTATGATAACACCAAGCAAAAATTGAGCCGAAATTGAGATGCAGTACTCCAACGGCTAAACAAGATTGATGGTGCTTCCTACGAACAATGCTGGAAATAATCGCCGTTAAAAGCTCGCTTCTAGCACACGCGGTTCTGCGCTGCAAGCACAAAAAGTCGGGGAGCCTCAACTTCGTCCAGGCCCACAGCGCTCGCGCGCCCCTGCCGTCTGGCGAGGGCGCTCAGAATTGGTCGCCCGAAAATATTCTGGTGCTTGGAAATTTGAACACAACCTTTTAATTAGGATTCTCCTAATTCGGTTAAAATAATTGAAAATTTGCTTAAAACGTTAATGGAAAGTAGTTATTTATTGTTCAACCAAAACTTAATTTGGTAAAACTAGGATTTCTCCAAATGGCTGTGAAACAATGAATTTTTGAGCTTCAGCCTGGATCTTGACGTACTCAAAAGTAGCAAATCGTTAACTTTTTATAGTAGACTATGATTGTGATATATTCAATGACAATCATTTGCCTAGTCGTTTTATCAAAAAAACTGAAAGATCAATCTTGCCGTACTTACACATCGCACACTTATCTTTTAAAACTCAACTCTTTAAGCTCGAACTTTTTTTAGTTTTTTCGAACTTTTCAAGTATTTTCATTCCACTTTTTTATTGCCTTATTGAAACGTTAATGACAGACGTATTTTTAACACATCTCTAATTGCACGCTTACTAAATCTTTTCTATTACATTTATGTTTAGCCTACACATTTTAAATCGAGTTTGCTCTTACCTATTAATATATTTCAGCCTTAGCTTTCCGTTCTTATCAAAGCCTAATCGTGTATTTGTAGTCACTTTGTTACCATCTATCTACAATTTACTGTTCTTCATTTTCTTATAAGTCTTCACTGTTCAACTTGACTCACGTAGTGCAAATTAGGTTTCCACTCCATCCATTTCGCCACACGCCTCCCAACCGCATCCGTTGCATGGGGTGACCACTTCCAAATATTCAAATAGGAAATTTCTTTCCAATTTAGTGACGCGTAAATCCAGCCTCGAGCCTGTTTCCCGAGGAGTTAAACGTTATAACTTACATCGACAAATCCACTTAGAACAGATGCAGGACGGAGTATAAAGCGCTCGCAAACATTCCCGCCCTGCCCTAAGCAGAGCGTCTCCTCGTTAACAGACAATAATGAAATAACAAATAATCAATAACAGTAGTAGCAGCAGTCGTAGCTATAGTGGTAAGAATAGCAGCGCTTCAGTGATTCGGATTATCTCTCAACTAAAGAGAACGGACCATCAAGTATAGACTTCGGAGAACGAGTAATCTATGCACGAGGTACGTTCCCGCACATGATCACCTGCGCATAGAAAGACTAAGCTAAGAATAGAGGGGAAGAAAATATAAAGAATAACAAGCGAAGAGGGCATGAAAATAGAAAGAAGAAAACTGACGAAAGATAAAAGTCCCGAAAGCCTAGCTAGAACTTGGGTAACCCAACAGTGTCCCTATTGCTTACAGTAAACAAACCTAATCAACCTAACCCTATTGCCTACGGCGAATCTTATGCCTCTTGAGGAGCAGTTAGTAAGAGAAATACGCGCCCATCGAGCCACCACTTTACAGCTTCGACAGCACCCCTGGCAGGTTCTCTCCCTCCTCCTTCGTACAAAGCGCTGCTGTCGCAGTGACGTAATCCCGCTGCACCGAATCTCCCCCGTTCACAAGTAGGTCAAGAGCTCCAGCCCTGTTCCCAAGCGAAAAAACGAGTCTTCACGTACCATTTCAGACATTCAAGTTTCGCGAGCTCTGACACTTTCTGCTCGGTGCTCGAAAAAATTGTGTTCCCACGATAGGAGGGCCTGGTTTGTGCCCAAAAGCTACGGCTTGCACTCAATAGACGCGATGCGCACCCAAATGTCGCGATGCGCACCCAAATGACGCGATGCGCACCCAAATGACGCGATGTGCACCCAAACGACGCGATGTGTACCCAAACGACGCGATGCGCACCCAAATGACGCGATGTGCACCCAAATGACGCGATGCGCACCCAAATGTCGCGATGTGCACCCAAACGACGCGATGCGCACCCAAACGACGCGATGCGCACCCAAATGACGCGATATCCCCTGGGGACGTCAGGATTGACATGACATACAATTGACAAACCGAACTAACCTAATCCTTATGGCCTGTCCTATGGCCCCCGCCGGCCTTGTGCTCCTATACGACATTACACCTGAGAGGAAACTGATATGAAATCATCGTCCCCTGCTACTTGAGTTTTATTATCGAAGGCTTGATGTTCCATGATTACAGCAAAGATATTAACTGATTCTCTGCAGTACTAACAAAGTTTTATAAGGTCTGAGGTTTGGCACTTAAATTTGGACCTTTTTAAACAAGGAATTGAAAATTTACTAAGCAACTTGTCACGCGTGGGAAGCGTAGGTCAAGCAGCAGAATATTCTAGAATGTCACATCAGCTTAGGTTTCTCCTCACTTATTGAAAGGTTTACTTGGCCACGCTGTTTTCTTAAAAACTGTGGAGACAAACGGCTTCATTTTTAATACAAAAGCTCAAATTTAGGTGGAATAGACAATAATTCACAGCTTTTTTGAAACGAGAAATACAAAAACAGCAGGTCAAGCCTTTAACTTCGATACCAGTTAATGCAGCAAGAGTGCTTGGCATCGATGGCTTCGATCCCTTGCAGCAAATGTTACAAGTTTCCAAACCCTTGACAATGCAGTAAAATTGCGATACCAAGTCGTAAACACGGGGCCCACCCCAGAAGTTTCTCATTAATGACTCCAAAAAATAGAGTTACGGGATCGTAACAGGGCGGTTTTTCAAATCGAAATGCTCGTAAAGCCATGATGGACGGGCGGTTTCCACTTGCTTTGTCAGTGGCATTCAAATTTTTACAGAGCTTCAGTAAAATTCACTCACGTTCATGTATTTACGTTGGATCATATAGTATATATCGAATTCATTTCGAAGCCTGATATTTCGATTCATACAGCAATATTATTGAGCACATAATGTAGGGAACTCACCGAAGATTTCATCAGATGCATGAAGCTTCTCGAGTGAAGGACAACACTTTTCCGAGATAAATTCTCAGGCAATAGTCTGATGTCCGGCAACGGTTAAAACACTGATTATAATTCAAAAAACAAAGATTACTGAATTCATACGCGCGAATCAGGAAAAAATTATTCTTCATAGCGAGAACGTGTTTTGATTTTCATACATACACGCCGGATTGATAACGGCAACTTCCACATTTGTCAACAAAGCAATATTTTCTTCCGTATTCTAACTACATTCCTACAGTACTACAACGGAGTTTGATAAGTTGCTCCCGTAAAAAAGCAACTCTCTCAGTTTAGTTAACACGACGCGACGAAAGCCTGAGCCACCGTACCTTTCACAGGAACCCAAACAGACACAAAAAACAATTGCAAGCGGAAACCGCAAACCCATATTCGCGAACAGGCCAAGTATGAGAAGTCATGATAAGAGCATGGGGGAAGAATTTCTCACAATTTATTTTTACGATAATTTAGGAAAACATCTGATCTACATACTGTTCATGAACGGTATTTTTATATTTTCAAATAATTCTAATAACGACTTGAAAAATGGCCAATAAATATGAATGAAATGAATTTACATTTTTTGAGAACTTATTTTTAAAAGACATTAAATTCTTTATAATAATTTCTGCGAAACTTTGATTTGCCTAAATTATGCAAAAATGCAATATTTTCACTTTTGCCGGCGTTCTGAGCCTTGAAAACAGCATAAATGTAGCCCAGAACGTGACAAATTAACTGGAATTATTAAATTTTATCTTGAAAATTAATGTTAAAGAGGCTAAAAGCCAAAACCAACGTCGTAAGAAAACCTGGTCAAAAAAAAAGAAAATGCAAAGTAAAAGACTATAGTTTAATTCTGATAGAGATCAGAAATATTTTTCTTGGGTGAATTTTATACCGTGGCAGGTGAACATTTCTAAAGCGAAAAGGTGAACATTTCAAAGATATTATCACAGCGCAACGGTAGCATTTTATCCCAAATAATCAAATATTTAATTCCAAGTTATATGAGATTTTAATGCACTAATTATTTCGTGAATGAAAAGTACTGGAAGAAAATTGTTACATCATGGATGCAAAAAGAATTCATTATAATATCGTACACTATTACCTCCAGTTTCTCGTTATACACTAGAAGATCTCTAAATTTATACATGTACGATGTAAGTCTTTTTTCTTATTTAAAACTCTATTCTTATTTAGTTAGTACGCACTGCAACTTGCATTTGCAACTATGCTTTACAGCTCTTACTCTTCGTGCATTGTAATTCTTCTGAAGTTATTGTGAGCTGCATCGCCAAGGTGGACGTTCTCCACTTAACTCGTATTCAAACATTCAGTGGAATTCTAGCATAATTATCGTGTTCTGAACCTCTTCTTCCACCCTCTCCCACCCTCTCCAATCCTCTCCCATCCTCTCTCATCCTCTCTCATCCTCTCTTATCCTCTCCCCCCCTCT
>VOMN01093987.1:0-17217 GCA_014899125.1 Orchestia grillus
AAGAGTCTGCCACGTTTGAAGAGTCTGCCACGTTTGAAGAGTCTGCCAAGTTTGAAGAGTCTGCCACGTTTGAAGAGTCTGCGAAGTTTGAAGAGTCTGCCACGTTTGAAGAGTCTGCCAAGTTTGAAGGGTCTGCCATTTCTCGATTCTACCAAATTTTTCTGGTGGCCAAGGTAATTTCTAAAGTGAACGAAGTCATTCAGATGAATCAATCTTGGCGGGTCGCTCGGTTTGCATTTGAGTCAATCTCTTAAATTTCTCAATTTTACCCACCTATTAGTATTCGGCTATACCACAACATTTGAAAAAAAAAACTTATAGAAAAGCCAATTTCTCTCCTCAACGTTTGAAGTTAAGTCGTCACTACGATGTGCAGTCGTGACGTGACATGCCCGAGAAGATAGAGTGCGATATGTGCCTGCAATCTCTACGCTGAAGAACTGTGTCAGGGTGTAGTAATAAGAATGTTCAACTTGCGCTTGTGTTGTAAAGCTACTGTACGCACTGCTGTAAATGAGACATCAGAGACATTGAAAATCATTTTCAATGCTCATGGTGTCGCAAGAAAGTGTAACCACATTTTGATTGATCGTGAAGAATATTTTAACTATCGAATTCAATATTGTAAAACTATGTAACGAGTCAACACACTATAGTTGTTCGTCATTTAAGTTAAAACGAAACGAAATGTACGATAAAAAATAAACACTTAAATGAGTGATTTAATTATGGTAGAACTTCTTTTGTGACCCCCGTATATGTATGTATATTTATACATAAAGCTATATCTCTGAACGTAATTTAAGAGCGTGACATTGACCAAATTCTTAACCTGGACCTTTGTTTGAGTATTATTTCTTCGTTAGGCGTTGCTTGTTTATTTATTTTGCGAAAAATTGCTTTATTTAACGATTAATTCTCCCCGTTACCTCACAATATTTGTTATTGACACCCATGTTTCTGATGAAAGTCCTGAAGACTTTGGGCTCACGAGGGTTTCGGGCGGTACCTGAGAGGCAACAGAGTTCGATTTGTTTGTCGCATGTTGCGGGGGCTGGCGTCACCAGGTGAGTACTGTTGGATTACTTAGCTACAGGTAGGCCTTCGGGACCTCTATCTTGCTTGCCCACTCTGTTTATTTCAATTTTTTACCCATTCTTCGCTGTGGCTTCTTTGTTTTCTCTTGTTCTTCGATCTCAACTTGCTGTTTTTATGCGCAGGGATCATATGTGAAAACACAGCTTGTTCATTGATTCTCTATTCTCTAAAGTTAATTCATACTAAATGGTTTCTTCTCTACGCTTTCTTTGGACTACATGCACTCATGTACATAGGATAGCTTTAAACTAACGAATGTTTTTGCAGTCTCGAGGCTTCACAAGGCCTTTGGTTGTTACTCGTGTTACAGACCGCCACAGTCCCGCGCTTGTCCTGCGTGCAGCCTTGCCGCTAGCGTCCGCTCTAACGCTGGCCATGTTTTGAACGATGAAATTTCGCTATTGCGTGGATTTGGTGAAACTTTATCTCAAAATATTTATGTTATAAAAAACCAACAGTGGGCCTAGTGTACAGCGCCGGAAAGATATTATATTTCGGTAGATCATCTTCAGCTTTTTTAAACAACTACCCTCTCACATCGGTACATCCGAGAGGCTCTTAGCTCGCCACGAGTACCGTTAAAAAATACGTTAGCTATAGCTGAGCGAAATTTCATTTAATATGGTTGCTCAATGTGTACAATTGATGAACATCATGCATGGGCTTTTTTAATAACTCCTTGTTCGTTGAGAGACTCGACGTTACGCTCAGTTTCTTCACGTCTGTGGGCAACGTATGGCAAAGTCGATCCCTGAAATGAAAGCTTAACACGTTGACTCCGAAGTGGGTCATTTATGGTACATGCGATCATCTAACCTAACCTATTGTAACCAAAGCACTATCATGCATAAATAAATAATTTCGAGTTTCTTCAAATTTGTGTTCATCGATCAAATAAGCTAGTTCTGATTAGAAAGAAAATTAATAGAGTAACCAAATTTGTGAAACCAAAATCCTTCTTATTTAAATTCACAGTAGAGATTTTTGTCGGCATGTAATTTTACCTGTGTGGAGAATCGGAGTCAACGTGTTAAGAATAATATCATTGCTCCATCTCTGGAGCGTTGTTACTACTCTAAACTCTCCTCATGGCCAGCGTTTGTTCAAGCTTGCAAATATGCCACGTTGACTACCGTACATTTATCGTAATTTGGATTCATTGATGAATGACTTCGGCAACTGAATATTTTTTCAGAAAAATTCAAGAATGGGAATTTTAATGAACCTGAAAGTTTCGAAGTATTGAAAGAATATCCTCAAATAAAAAATATTCATTATTTTTATTCCTAAGACATAAAAGGGTTCAAGAAGTTCCCGAAGAAGTGCCCTTATTCCCCAGGCCCACGAACTTGGGATATAGTTCGTATAATTCGTCTTCAGGAGGTTAGGGAGGCTCTCAAAAATCAGAAAGCATGTTAAGTAGCCACCACAAATTGGACGATAAATATTACGAAAATATCGGCGCTAAAGCAGTGAAGAAAATTCTTCTGTTTCTAAGATATTTTCCTAGAGTATAGCACGGCGTTTAATTTCATGAAAGGAAACGAACGGTCAGAGCACCGGAGAGAAAATGCTCGTTATGGACACAGTAGAGAGGGCAGTTTTTTGCAGTTATTGCTCTCGCGAGAGTAAAAAATAAGCATGAGGAATACTTATTGTCCATTGTGTTGATTAGATTTCTGAATCAATATTTTCGTAACCTTATGCTTCGAGTATGGCGCAAATCTGAAATAGTTGTTTCGATTAAAAAACTATTTCAATTGTCGATGTAACGTATGGCAGAAAATGTAATATGAATAATCGACGCAAAATAGTCTAACGCTTTGAGCCTTGAAGACATGAATGTCTACAAATTTATTCGAAATGCAAAAAGTTGTTAAGGCTCGTCAAGATCCCGCTGGAGGCTATGACACTTCCTTTCACAACGGAAAACGAGAAGAAGTTCTGAAGAATAAATGAATCGCCGACTTGAGAATCAAGTCATATGTTGATAACCACTAACATCTAATAGGGAACACCTGGTTAATGGTACAGTACTTGTTATACTGTAAAATCATGCGTTACTCATATCTCTTCAGAAAAAAAAATTCTACACGTCGAGATGTGCATTTGTGGCTGTGCACTCATGGCTTGCAATATTCAAATAAAAATGCAAGGGTTAGACAGAATAACAGAAACAGTGACTACTTTGGTTCATTATTTCAATAAGCCCTTAGGTTGCGGATGTCTTTTCTGAATTGATATCGATGGTTTATTCTAATTTATGATCGATACGTGTAACGTATTTATAGTAAAAGTTCACGCTAAACCTCACTGAGTTCGAATAGGGATAAATTATAAAAGGTCCATTTGGAGTAGCATCGGTGTCAGGAACAGCTGAACTTTTGTGTTCTTGAAAGCTAAAATATCAACGACCACGATCAAATTTGAAATGCAGGACGAAGTCTGAAGACAGAAGAGTAATTCAGGAAGGGCTTTGAAACTCACAACAAATAAAAAAAAAACCGACGAGCGTTCAAACGAGTTGAGGTGAAAAGCCATTGGGTAAGGACGGCTAAAGTGACTGCAGGGTTAAATAAACATCTGATGAGCCCAATTGCGGAGAAAACTGTTTGCCGTGAGCTCAGTAAAGTTGGATATTGTTAAAAAGTCGCCATTAGGGAACCTCTTCTTTTCAACGAAACTTTCAGAAAAGGCGGGATTGGTGTAGAGATCACAAGGGCTGGTTGACAGACCAATAGAAGCAGGTAATCCTAGTATTGTCTGATGAGTCCAGCTTTTTCTTTCGCTCACACTGCAAGACTTTTTTATGTGGGGAGACAACCCTTTGAGTTCCAACTATATTCTTTTTTTTTCGGACTCAGTCAAATCTCTCACCTTAGCTGGAATTTTAATTCTGTTACATTTGGAAAACTTAGCATTTAAATTGAATGAGTAAAACTACCTAGATTATAAATATAAAAACCAAAACTTGAAATGATATCGTTCAGTTGGCTCCTTCAATAGGATCGTGGAAAATGGTACAATATAATTTTGGAAAGAAAAATTGTACCATAAAGACTCACGTATAGCAAAGTGTATTCGATATTGTTTCCATTATTTTGTCTAGCCTCTATGTTTCCAAAAAAGGTTAAAATATTAAGTAGCAATAACTTGTGGACACTGCACGATGACGGGCATACATTCCTAATTCGTACATCATCGAGGTTGGTTGAGTGATTGTGAACTTCAGTCAAATTTAGGTAGTAAACTGCGGTGTGGGGCGGTGGTATTGAAACGAGTGAAAGGACGAATTACTTATAAATTAAACATTTTGCATTACGGGAAATACGTATACTGATACTGAATATTACAAAGAAGAGCAAATGTTTAGATTGATTAAAAAAAAACGCTATTTTTTCAGTTACTGCCTCAAATCTGCGTCGCAAATCTTTCGTTGCAGCATGACACATTTCCTGTAGAATTTCTTCTCATGCTCGAAGTAGCGAGGCCTCTTGAACAAGCTTTCACGTCGAGTATAAACTTCTCTGAAAAAATCCATTGGATTAAGATCCGGAGAACAAAGTGTCCACAGGTCGTTATGCTACGAAGAATCTGGAATGATAATTACAATGCGCCAGGCATGCGTGACGCCCGCTATATGTATGGGCTAGGTTGCGATCGAGGTCTGCCACCTCGAGGTTTATGGGTTAAGTTTTCAAGCATTTTGAAGCGTTTCATTGCCTCCCAAACATTTGATCTCTATACCTTAAGACTTTGAACTATCCGTGTTTGGTGTTACAGTTGATTCATTTTAGTTGTGGCTTTATATGTCTTGGCTCACTTCACATATTTATTTCAACCAAAAGGCGAAAATATCTATTCAAAGTACCTAAAGAATTATTATTGGATCTTTTGATATAAGAAACAAATGGTTGGATAGTGCATTTAGAAGATAATTATGTATTGAAATTACTGTCCCCTATTTTATACCCTAGCTAACTATACATCAATCTCGATTTTCATTTAAATTTCTTCGAACGAACGTTTATTGTGAGTCGAAATGGAATCAGAACTCGTCCCAATACAAACACGTCGACTGAAGAATTTACTCATCAGTTTGGCGGACAGCATTTTCGCTGTAAATGATGTTTCTATTGTTTTTATACGCTTGGAATATTTTTTGTAATCGTAGACATCAAAGAAGTTAATGAGTTATTTTCCATTACCCAGCAATTTGGTGTATGTATGTTTAATTATTCATTTAATCCTTCGCACTACCAAAGATTGAAACGCAAATTTCTATTTAAAACCGTTTTAAATCGGATCGCGCTTGGATTGAAAATACTCATGTCACGTTCACTTTAAACAGGAGATCTACCGTATCATGGCTACCGCTAGTAATGAATTTTTTGGTAATGAATTTCATCATTCCAGGCCTTAAGAGTGTCTTCAAATTCTGGACAAAATGCATTTCGAAAAGTTTCCGCATCAATGCTGACCAAACGTTTCGTTACTAAGCAAAAAACTTGTTATGGTTAGATGAAAAATTAAATTCTGTACCAAATAAGGCTAAGAATATTAAAATCGGTCTAGTGGTTTAGTTTTTACAAGTATTTTATACATTTTTTTGTAAGGTATACATTTTTTGGGGACACCCTGTGACTCCTATCTACGCCGGTGACTGCTTCAGAACTGAAAACGTCGAATTCCCAGAGACGTACATGGTAGTGTAACACTTCCAAACTTAATTAGCGGAAAAGTGGGTCAATAAGTAGTTTATGAAGTTCAATATAAATTTCAGTACTTATATGCTTCGAGTATGGCGCAAATCTGAAATAGTTGTTTCGATTAAAAAACAATTTCAATTGTCTCATTTGTTATCGATGCGATGGCTATTAATTAGAAATTATATTTCTCTGAATTCATAGCTTTTCTACGTAAGAATAAAAGCTAAAAATCCAGCCGTTTACTGTAATGAGGAAAATGAGCTTTGGCCAAGGTCGCTTCGATCTAATCCAACTGAAAACGCCCTGAAATTACAGGTGAGTTACGACGTACGTAACTGATGGATAGTAACTGGCGGATACCGTGGGAAAGGTTTTGTAATAAATTTTGCTAGTTTCAATAGCTCTCTTGCCCGTGTTTAGGCAAGGAAAATACAGCCACGACTGAGGGCTTAGGCTCTTAAAATTGAGAACTTGAAGAAGATGAGACATGAACATTCCTGGACTTCTGAGGATTCTGTCCCTGATCTCTGTCCCTGATCTCTGTCCCTGATTTCTGTCCCTGGACTTAAAGAGGTTTTTCAAAGTTACTACTTCACACTAGAATATTCATTGCGCTCTAAAGTTATTAATAACATTGACTAAGCTTAACATTTCAGGGATACTTTTTGAAATAAGGTCAAATAAAAAACGTCAATTTTAGGTTAATCGAGATATTACCTTGAAAACTTCACGTGTATTCGCCTGCGTAATGCGCAGTTCTCGGCACAGCTTAGACATGTCATTCAAAGCAGCTGAGCCAAATTTTTACTGAATTTTGTGTTTAACGACTGAAATCTATCCAAGTACTCTACATCTTGAAAGGCTTACGTTTTCAGCCTTTCAAAATGATTGCTCGAAGTATCAATGGACTGAACTTTGTAATTTTTGTCTTAGGTTGCAGCAAATTTTTCATCAACTTGTTTTGAAGAAAAAAATGATCAGTGAACATCGATCTTCAGACTGTGGAAATTAACCCAAGCAACAATGTCTATTTGACAATTTCCAGTAGCGGATGAGGTAATGCCCTACACTATCAGGGATGTACCAAACGTAGGTGCAAGTATATCTCTTTGTAGTGAAATATCCAATGAAAAAATTTTTTGCTCCTCATGCCTACTAACTTCCTTCAATTGATACGCAAAATTTATCACGTAAATGGTTGAAAATTGTTTATGCCAGTAATTTTGAGGCACGTATGGAAAAGTCAAGAATCGTGTGAGAAATGCAATAGTTATGATGGTTAGTTTACTTTGATACCGCCTTCGACGATGCTCTAAATAGACTACTGGCATAAATACTGAGTTCGAACGCGATTAACATTAAAGTTAATTTTTTTACATGGTCTTTCCTAACACAGTTGTGCCGTAACATGTCGCTTTTGTAGCTAATTCACAGATATGTAGGTTCAAGTTTCGTTTTTCACGATTTGCGACTATGTGCTATAAAAAATGAGCTCACCTGAGAATGATAACTACTCGTCATTCATGGATACGATCAGTCTGTAAACAGTTATAAGCACATACAATAGTAAACACGGCCGCCAAAAATGGCGGGCCATATGATGTTAATTTTTCAAAGATACCCTCTTATTTAAGGTAACCTTGGCATAAAATGATGTTTTCAGTATCACTGATACGGACTGCCAACTCTAACAGTCTCGCTGATTCGGAAAACGGATGCTGAAATTTTCTCCTATTAGATTCCTTAAGAGCGTGACAGAGAGACGGACGGACCGAGTGAGCGAACAACATTGGTCAATTATTGATGATTTTCCAACATTGGTCGTTTGACCTATAATATGTATGTTCCATGGAGCCGAAGAGTATTTTTGCGTTTACAGTATTGGTTTTTTTTGCTTCTCTCGTCGTTTACTTTACTGCAACTTGAAGTAACATATCACGAAATAGCTTTTAAAGTGAAAAGTTGCTAGTATTAGGTTAATATTAGCAACTTGTATAATTAAATACGTGCTATAAATTACTTGATTGAAGCTAAGGTCAGATTCCGTCGCATTGACTTGCATGCCTCGAAACGCATATCGTTTCATGGGGTGTATAAGTTGCACAATTTTCTTGGATTTAGTTTCGTAATGGTACGAGTCAAGAAATAATGAGCACAAATAACTGACATGTAGGAACTCGCAGAATTGCTCACCGCTTCAACATATTTCTGCTCCTTCAGTGTAATCTTCTGAAGGCTTACGAGATTCCTTCAATGTTCCCCTGGCAATCTTGGAGCTTGGGAAAACTTCCACGCTGAAGAATTATTGTTTCGAGCGACTTTGTCACAGGAAGCGACTTTTCCCAAGGCTGATTTCTTTTTTTCCTTTTGCGTTAGAATTGCAGTGATAATTTAGACTTGGTGGTTGCCTCCAAGCGAGGTATTTTTTGTAGTATAATATGACTTTTTATGTACGACGACGCGGCATGACACCTGGCGTGGACAGCAAGTCAATTCCCGTTCTGGCGAAGTGTAATCAAGTCTCACGGTCGTCACCGACTTTCGAAATGGCAAGGTTACAAAAATTGTTATATTTTCCGACTCCCAATGCAAACAATTCATTAAAAATTCAATGGGTTTGTAAGGTGACTAATTCTTTCTCAAAATTTAATTAACGGCCTCGGTCAGGGAGATCCAAAGCGAACTTTTTTCAAGCGACAAATTTTTTCGACCTGTCCAAATTTGGTGGAGCCGAATTCTCTTGGCGGCACCGAGAGCGCCTGACATCAATGAAGCTCTACGTTGTCGTGTAAACACGCTGGACACGACTCCAGAAATACGTTACATAAGCATCAGACAGTATTTATGCCGGTCATTGTTTTACTCTTAGACCTTGGAAAGTTCTCGGAACGATGCAAAGAACGTGAACGCTGATCTCTCGAGCGTACGATGCAGTTGCGTCTGCAGTATTTGCAACTTGTAACTAGTTTTTTTTGTAACTTTGTACGCCACTGTACTTTTTGTTTTCCTAATGCTTCGCGGCTATCACTGGCAGCGCAGTTTAGATTTTCTACAATATTCACATGTTCCTCTATATTTCGTATAAATTACGTACGCTACTCGTAAAATTAAAATGCGTTCTTGTTTTCCTTATAATTTTTAACATGTCCATACTCCATTGTCTTAAGAACATCGTTTTCAGAAGCTTAGATGACATTTCGCAGTCCAGTGTTTGTGCGTCTGAGATCTTACAGAGATCAGCTAAGCGCTCTAAATGACATAGCGTAAAATTAGCTAATTTAATATTTCTCTAATTTTCGCTAAAGTTCGCAAAAAAACTTAAAACAATTATTACTCTCATCCTCGCACATCTTCTCTAAACAAAAATATTCTAACTTGAGTTCCTGAACTTGTCTTATTTCTACGTCAGTCCGCACAGCCCCTGCTGGAAACCTACAGTAACACGTTCCCGAGGGAACCAATATTCTGCATAATTACAGTTCTCACAATATTTCCTGCAGTCCACCGCTATATTCTCCATCGTCAAGAGCTAATGTAGGCGTACGTCGCCTTCTGGCATATTCCCTTTAGCATCGCTATCGGAAATCTATTATTCATTTTAACTCCGAAAGGAAAGTTTTTTCGTCAACTAATGTACCTGTGCTAGACGACGCCTTGTTCCTTAATGAGAATGACGGGGTAAACGCAACACGCGGCAGACGCAACACGCGGCAAACGCAACACATGGCAGACGCAACTCGCGGCATACGCAACACGCGGCAGACGCAACACGTGGCAGACGCAACATGCGGCAGACGCAACACGCGGCAGACGCAACACGCGGCATACGCAACACGCGGCAGACGCAACACGCGGCAGACGCAACACGCGGCAGACGCAACACGCGGCAGATGCAAGAGTTCTTCTGTGAATAAGGAGAAATATTAGCAGCTGCTAATCCACTTCACAGATTTGTAAAGGCACCAGCTGGTTGATAGTTTGCAGTATTTCGTGTGATTTCTAAAATTGTTGAATTAAGTATCGTGCCCATTAGCGGGAGTAATACTGCTAAAATTTTTATTTCGTTGTTCATTATTTTGAATT
Source organism: Orchestia grillus (assembly GCA_014899125.1). Classification (NCBI taxonomy): domain Eukaryota; kingdom Metazoa; phylum Arthropoda; class Malacostraca; order Amphipoda; family Talitridae; genus Orchestia; species Orchestia grillus. The sequence goes on from VOMN01093987.1 coordinate 9,891, forward strand.
CGAATTTCATGTGCTGTTTGGTCTTACAATGTATTATAGATTTACGAGAGCTTAAAATAGTGCCTTTGGGGACTAAAAGATCGATGAAGCTTGAGGGCGGGTGTTCGTTGACTGGCTTGTGTTACTAAATACCGCGAAACTTACAAAAGGCTTAGAGAAAGCAGGGTTGCTCGTACGTGTGAAGCTGGTGCTTCCATCAAAACTATGAAACAACGAGAAGGCTTTGAAGCGGCCGGAAATGAAAGTTATCTTGTTTTTTGAAACTCCTTCTGTGATCTGGTACCTCCCGATGTAAGGAAATGAATCACAATATGTCACTGAGTCGTCGCACTGAGAGGGTTGTGAGATACGCTGGTCAGTTTCGACAGCGATGCTATTGCTCATTTCTTCATAGCATTCGAGTTTATGTTCTATACCTGTTCGTTAGGCTGTCTGTGACTATCCTAATCCGAATGTATGCTAAGTTTACAGTAGTTTCGTAATTTTCCAGACTTGTCATCAGTACGGATATTAATTGCAGTACAACAATTGAAATCCTCAGTAAATTTCATGGATATTTATAAATTTAATGAAATTTCTACATTTCGTGGAGATGCTTGATTTTTCATAAAGTACATCAGTAGTTCTTTAACATTCTAAAATACTTCCGGAAGTACACCGTGTCTCAGAAATAGAGGACGTCTTTTCTACGAGGCGCCTTTTCTTACCGGCAATGTAAGTCGCTTTTCTTGCCATATCTCTTGGTGAAAGGATTTCTGTTTTTCGTCTTCTGCATTGCCTAGAGGATTTTTTTATCATTCTGGCAAGTTAGTGTGTAAGGTTAAGAATCATTGAAATAAAAATTACGCAAATGTGATTGCCACACTGCAGTTGATGCCGTCAGTTGTTGAACTCCACTCTAAATTTGCTCAACCCGAACTGAATGTTAGAAAAAATCGGGCTAATTTTAAATTTGTATAATTTTCGTTTAAAGATAACGACATCGATTAAAAATATTCCAATGGCTCAGGAACATTGAGCGCTTGTGAACGAACTACTCTACAGATAAGCAGGACTGAGTGCGATTGCCCTCCTGTTATGTGAAATAATCAATTGTGATAGTGATACGGCAAAAAATAAATTGTAGTAAGTTTTATAAATTGTAAAAATATAACAAAGGTTTTCAACTCTTCAGCCTAGTATGACAACACCTCGATGATGACGTACGAGAATGCGCTGCGCAGCAAGTACCCGCTGGCACCGTGCAGTATTTGCTGTTATTGTGAGTTAGATTTCACAGTGATCGGAGAAATGAGTCGCGATGATTTCACTTGATAAAATTTAGTTGGTGGAACAAGGATTAAAAAGCTAGTTTCCAACCCATGTTATACTCTATCACTTATTTCTAAAAGGAAAATTTCCTTAATTAGAATTGGCACCTCAATCTAGGACAAGTGTGTTAGAGACGAATTTATTAGGGTATGCAAAGATAGAAAATTCAACAAGGATTCTCGAAATGAAACTAGATGAATGACGAGACTTTTCAAGAGAGGATAAACAACAGTAAGATGTTCGGTTGCGTGAACACCATGTGGAGGCTGAATCTTCGTAGCTGCTCACTAATTAAGCGGCTCAGATTCAAGCGCCAGCAGCACCTGATTAGATTTGTTTGCCCTTCCAAAATGAGAAAAAAGAGCAACTTTTTCCGGTTCGTCCTCTTAATTAAACAAAAGCCTAGCCTGAGAGATCAAAGTCTGAACGTGTAAGTTTTTTTTTCAGACAACTCGAATTTCAAAGTTAAACGAAGAATGAACGAGGGCTTTTCTAAGTTCATATGCTATCTGTGATGTAAAACACAAGGACGACTCGTTATTTTAGGTCGGAGTGCGTGCCATCCTCAGGCCAGCTGGACCGCTCGAAGGCTCAATTATGGAGCCTACAGAGATGGGCGATTCTCAAGTGAAGTCGCATGGCTTAGTACTTTTAGGGGCATGCGTCTGTTCTGTTTCATCTGGTCTTTTGAGTATCGGGCCATTTCGTTTCACTACCTAAAAAATAACTGTCCACATAAAAATAAAGCTCCTGTCTACATAAAGCTCCTCTTTGCTTCTTCAATCCAAGCCTTTGTGAGCGTAAATTTCTCGGGACGTCAATCTTCTGAAAATGCTCATTTCTGAACACATTTAAGCCTCTTTGCGTGATTTGTTGTAGATATTCGTTGTATGTTTTGGCCAGGGGAGTTAATTAGCGAATGTACAATTGTCCATGGCCTTGTTAGGCCTTCATATCCCTATTTATCAAACAAAACAGTGAAGAAGAGGAAATTTGGGTTAATTGTGGCACTCTGAAGTACCAGAACATCGTGGGTCGTTGTTTAGTCTCAAATTTCCTGGCCGTGCGCGAGAAGCCAGGACCCAATCTCTGCATCGCAAAGCGCCAGTGCACAGTGCAAATTATTACGCTATACTTCTCCTTCAAAAATTTCGCTCAGTTAAACCAGAGTTTATGACGTTAGTGACGCGCTCAAGTGTAAATGTTTCACTTGCCGCGCTGAAGCTGTCAGCAACGGGAGCGGCCTGCAGTACCGCCGCCGCGCTGCCCTCGTCCCACGTCTGTAGTCTGTTCGGCCGCTCCTCTGACTTACGGCCGCACGCCCCGCGGTAAAGGCTCTATTTTACTGAGGTCATAAATGCGCTTAACGACCTTCATTTTTGTGCCAAGAACACTTAGGCAGAGCTCCGGACCAGGTTTTGCAGTCGGAAAAGGGGGAGCACAGCTCAAAGGAACCCTAAATTGAAGCGTAGTGTGAGAGGATTCTTTTCTAACTGATGTGCTTCTGCCAGATGTTATACGTGATGCCTCACTGAGGTTCCACAAAATGACTTCTCTTTACTGTCAGACTTTGGGTCTAGTTTTTTGCGATGTAGTTTGTTTTTTAAATTTGAAATTGATCATTTTTAGCTGGTTTTCCTCCTCGGTATGCCAATTAAGTAGAAATTAGCTATAAACTCGTAATGAAGTGCCACATCAATCATGAACGTTGTTTTACTAATCTAACCCTGTCGAATTCACAGGTTTTAAATTATTCTATAACTAAATACAACCAATGAACTGAAAGAAACGGGTGAATAAATTTGGATACTGTAATACACTTTCAACGTCACTTAGGTGTTTCTAATCACAGAGGACGTCACTCAATATTGGTGTCCCAGCCCTACCTTATCTCTTACTAAGTGAATGTGTTCTGCCCGGAACTGTGCTTCACTCCCAGTCCCCTCAGACACGCCCTCACCTGCGACGCAACATCTCCTGCCCGCACGCCCTGCCGGCCCAACCCCACCACCACGCGCCTTCGAGCTGCGCATTGATGAAGAAGAAATCACTTCTGAAGAACGGTTTTGGTAGAGGCAGCCGCTCTGGGCTTCATTAATACAGAAACGGAGTAATTGCAACCATCCAGACGGGGAGCATAACGTATGCTGCAATGTATAAGTATGCGATGTCTACGAAACATGGTGAGCCGTTGTAATTCTACATCTAATCTTATTGAATTCTTTTTTCATTTGAGGTTTAGTTTACGGTACTTTTTGTACATGGTAACGAGAAGTAACTCTGGGTCATGTTTTTTCCTTTTTGTAACTTCGTTGTTTCTTACTACTGTATTAAGCCGGTGCTATGTTTAGCTTTACCTTCATGTACTGATGATGATCATTTCACTCCCGTGTGTTTCACTGCTGTGTTTCTTACAGCAGTACTAAACCTTGTAGCACTCCACAGTAATTTTGCTAGTGTTGTTATAGTGTAAATGTTATAATTGAATGACTGAAGTTACAAAACCTGTGTAGGCTCACTGTATTTCATAAGATTTTCTTACATAGTACAGAACATTAACTTTTCATGGACTAAATGAGTGAATTTTGTTCTCGTGAATTAAAACGCGCCCGCATGTGCACGAACTGATGCTATTGGGCACAGCTCTAATTTTGTTATTGGTGTGTTTTTTAGAACACGAAGTTTGTTGTTTGCTCATCATACGAAATACATTCTCGACTCAACCAAATACTTTTTTTGTAAAATGCTAGAATTGTTTTTGAAATCTATGTTTAAGAAGACACGAGTATTGTTTTGTTTTAGTTTTATGGTACAGTTTTCCGTTTCAAGATTTGGTGCTTGCAAGATTTTTTCATCACCCTCAGGAATACTGAAACCGTCACGAAGATTTGGGTGTCCTGAACGTTTCATAGGTTTTTACACGGTCACAAGTTGTCATTTCCTAGTGCAACTGTACTTGACTGAAGACCTTTGCTGAAGCTAAACGTGCGCTGCCTCTCCGACCCTGGCTCCCACAGAGCGTGTGCTGACACTCTCGTGCAATATTTAAGTCAGAGCTGTAATGCAGAGCTCCTCTGAGAGATGAGCCATGCCTCCCATAATTGTATTTATGTGCCGGGCTTGCGCTCGCTTTCCCGAGGCTCTTGGTCACGCTGTAACAGATAACGTGCTCTCCTCAGCTGAGCTTTCTGCCAGTTTAAAATAAAGCACTCACATTTAGCTTCAGGTTAGACCTCGTAACCTCGGATCTGTATAGAGTTACATGCCTAAATTAGGTTCCTTAAGGAAGGAAAGTGGCTGGCTTGCGAAGCTCGCGAAAATAATTTAGAGAGAAATGAGTTCTGTTCCATGTTAATGCAGCATATTTATGTGTCACTGTGGTATTTTTACGTTTTCATAGTCATGCCACGTGACACACAAGCTATGGCCTGCATTCCACAAAGGCCTGCCAGTCAATGCGAGTGACATGCTTTCATCGAGTGATGTCCTTTGTCTTCTCTTGTGACAGTCTTCACATGTCACTCGTTTTTTCTACACGAGTGTCGCCTGAGCGGGGTTCTGGGGCTTGTCTTGAAGGTTTTTGGGACCTTTATTCAAATCTAGAATTTCATGACACGCTTTGATTGAAATGTTACTTCACTAAATACTTTGCTGCAACTTTTTGTTACGTAATCATGGAGCGAATAAAATATCTGCTTCAGTAGCTATTGAAATGGAAATTACGGTGACGGTAAATTTTTTCTGTCGTTATCTTATGAACTGAAATAAACTTTGAACGCAAGTACAAAACGAGTCTTGCATCTCATGATTAATCACGTGGCTCTTCAGCAAAACTTTTAGATCACTATGTTCACAAATTTCCCTCCTCAGGATGTTTAGATAACTCCGGCGTATTTTTCTTGAAAGTGCTCCGTGTTTTATTGTGGATAAGCAGAGCAGTGTGTGTTTTCAAGGGATATATTTACAGACGCGTCACTTTACATTACTTGAGTTTTCAGTCAAAAGGTAAAGAATGCTTTCCTTGTCAGCAGTGTGACTTGAGACGACTTAAACTGATGTCTTGTTACCGGTGCTAAGTCGTTGAACTTCCTTTGTTGATATTTTAGTGAACTGATAGCGCTGAGATTACTTCTCTTTGTTGGTCGATGTCGAGTGTCACCTGTGCCGACATTGGCATCATGAATTGGTAGAATCATTACATCATTGGTACCATCATTATATCATTGGTACCATACTTTGGTAGTATCATTATATCATTAGTACCATTTAATGGTATCATCGCTATGTCATTGATATATTGGTAGAATCATTATACCATGTCATTGACAACATATATTGGTAGTTTCATATCATGTCATTGATATCACATATTGGTAGTATCATTATGTCATGTCATTGATATCACGTATTAGGAGTATCATTTTATCATGTCATTAATGTCACGTACTGGTAGCGTCATTATCTCATGTCATTGGTATCACGTATTGGTAGTACATCATGCCATTGATGCCATACATTGGTAGTATCATTGTCATTATCATATATTAGTATCAAATCTTGGTAGCATATGATGTCATCATGTCATAAGTATCATATATTAATGGGTATCTCTGGACACGCCTTGTATCACAGCGATCGAGGCCCTGATGCCTACATCAGCACTCAATCGGTGAGATGAAGTCCGTTGTTGCAGTCAGGCGAAATAATTTTTGGCGTTTCACACAGTATGTTTTTGTCGTCAAGTAATTTCACGCTAATATGCGTCTGCGAGCGACAGCAAAATAATGAACTAACTTTTGATGTAGAGTGATTTATATGTTATTTTAACGGCCTCAGACGATGTGTTTAAGTTGAATCTAAGCAGATTCTTTTTAAGACTCGTGCAAAATTTCAAATATTGGCATTAAAATATCTTTGAAATATTTTTAATGAGTTTTCTTCGTTCTCTAACATCAACTTTGAGTCAAACATTGCTTTCTCTGCGAAACACGAAGTTTTCAAAGAAAATTTTGCCGTGCTTCTGCTCTCTTTTCAGCCAGCTGAAGTATTGCCTCACAAGCTAATACCGCGCCCATGAAGTATTGCCCAACCCCGGTCATTTGGGGTGGTCAGGGCCAGACGGAGGACACTCACCTCTCAGGTCGAAATCTTGGATATTTTCTCAAAGATACAAATGAATTAAGTATTCCTTGCACCCGAGAGTTAAATTTTGCTGAACGGGCAATGGTGCACTCCTGAGCATTGGTTGACGAATGCTCTCAAACCTAGGTTCCAAAATAATTTCCGCACAGCTGACAGTCGACCAAAATTATTTCTGCACAGCTGCCAATCGACCTTGTGTCTTGCTGAATGAATAAGAGCGAAATTTTGCGCTTGAAAAAACATGCGAATTTTTTTCATCGTAGATTCAGGTTCTTAACGGTTGTGTGCGTTAGGAAAATATTCTGAGTAATATTTAGCACCGCGTGTTTTCTCAGAAGAAAACGCTAATCATTTTAGCAGACTGACCTTGAACAAGCTATGATCGGTGAAAAGATCATAATGTATGATGTGAGCGTCAAATCAATAAAGAAATGAGCTATCGTCTCGAGTAATTCTTTGCCTTTGAAGCATTCCCCATTTGATTCCCTGAGCGGCGTTCCAATGAAAGTCACGGGTTTGGTGTGACCACTCGATCGTCTTACCGATGCTCTCGCAACCTGAAGCTCGGCCGCTATTTTTCTTGCGAGCTCCTATGCGTCGCATCAATTTTAGTATCGATGACTTTCCCGAAACGGGGAATCGACATCGGATACTGCCTTCTTCTAATGCGATTTCAGACGTGGCCAGTATTCTCAAGTCATTTGATGGGGCAATAGATGAACGTGCAGAATGGTATTCTGCTAAGAACCTAAAAATTTTCGTATAAAATGTCCCTTGTCTACAGTGACTCTCGATAACCGTACTTGGTAAACGTTCTGCGCGTATTTAAACGAATTGTGACGGTACGACAAAACCCTAGCTGTCGTTCGCCAAA
>VOMN01093988.1:0-32040 GCA_014899125.1 Orchestia grillus
GACAGATACAGTCTATACTTGTAGCACTCTCCATTTATTAAGACAGATACAGTCTATACTTGCGGCACTCTCCATTTATTAGGATCAGATACAGTCTATACTTGTCGCACACTCCATTTATTAAGATCAGATACAGTCTGTACTTGTAACACTCTCCATTTATTAAAACAGATACAGTCTATACTTGTCGCACGCTTCATTTATTAAGACAGATACAGTCTATACTTGTAGCACTCTCCATTTATTGAGGCAGATACAGCCGACACTCGTAGCACTCTCTATTCATTAATAGTAATTGCATTACGCCAAGCCATTAATGTGTATAAACATTCAAAAGACAATCATGAATTTCTAAGTCGTCAATTTGGTGGCTAGGTAAAGTGAAACAAACGATGTAGAAACAAGGTACACCTACATGCTTTTGGTAGCACTGCATCACCAGCCGTGCGTGCATCACCAGCAGTGCGTGCATCACCAGCTGTGCGTGCATCACCAGCCGTGCGTGCATCACCAGCTGTGCGTGCATCACCAGCTGTACGTGCAGTGGCAGAGTCATACCTAGCCCCTCTGAACTAGCAGCTGTTCATCCCATGCGTTAAGTTGTTGATGAACACTCCGTTACATGACACTTATTAGGCGAGACACTGCGTGTGCGCGTAGTGGCCGCCTATGTATTATGAGATTTAAATATTCGAGAGTAATGAAGCTCCATGCCTTATTACGACACTCAAACGCACTGGTTTTAAAGCGCTTGGTGCCGAGGGCCGTTGGGGCAGTTTTCAATGAACATTTAACCTTCAGGAGTCCTGTAAAGAAATTAAAGTATTTGCTCTTTTGACTGCAATGATTCAGTCTTCATAAAAAAAAATCTGAATAGCTCTACTCTCACAAGAATCTAAATTCAGTCAAATCTACTTCCATAAACGACCAACTATGTGTAACGATCATCCATAAAGATCTTTCATAAACGTTATTCCATAAACAATCTTCCGTAGACGTTGTTCCATGAACGATCTTCCATAAAGTTCTTTTATAAATGTTGTTCCATTATTCTAGAAACGATATGCCATGAGCGTTATTCCATGAACGATACTTCCAGAAACGTTGTTCCATGTACCATCTTCCGATCATCCAAAAATAGTATTCCATGAAAGATTTCCTTTGAATGATCTTCTGTAAACGTTATGCCATAAACGAATTTCCACAATCGTTATTTCGCAAGCGAATTTCCACAATCGTTATTTCGCAAACGGATTTCCACAATCGTTATTTCACGAACAAATTTCCACAATCGTTATTTCACAAACGGATTTCCACAATCGTTATTTCGCAAACGAATTTTCACAATCGTTATTTCACGAACGAATTTCCATAATCGTTATTTCACAAACGGATTTCCACAATCGTTATTTCACGAGCGAATTTCCACAATCGTTATTTCACAAACGGATTTCCACAATCGTTATTTCACAAACGAATTTCGACAATCGTTGTTTCGCAAACGAATTTCCACAATCGTTATTTCACAAAAGAATTTCCACAATCGTTATTTCACAAACGATCTCCCATGAGCGTCACTGCCTAGGCCTAGACGATCGCAAGATGCCCTGCGCAGTACGAAGAAGCTCATACGGCTTGGCGCGCCCTAAAAAGTTCGCTCAAACGTTGTAAGGACACACACGCGTATGACGATATCAGGTAAGATCTGAGGAGACACTTGCCAAAATTTATGTTCCATGTTTCCATTGATCGGATGAGGAGCGAGCGCAGCCAGCGGCCGCGCGCCGCCGGTGTTCTGCGTAGGGAGCGCCTAATGACGCGTTGCTGCTCTGCGGTGACACGGGCGCGTGTTGCTGGCGCAAGTGCGCTGCTGGTGCACGTGTGCATGTACGTTTGACGTGCACGTATACTAGATATGTTCTTGTATACGTGTATATATACATACGTGTGTATGAAACCATGGGCATGCACGTGTATGCGTATATTCGTGTGCACGTACACTAGACAAGTTCTTGTATACGTATAATATATACGTACACGAGGCATGCACGTACAAACATTTACAAAGTACAGTGTAAGTGCATCTGTAGTTAGGCATGTCTCACAGTGTACTTGTAAGTGTATGTGCAGTGCGTATCAGGACACTAGAATGTTACAACGCACACAGCACACAACGCAGAAGTACAAGTAGCAAACGACGCAAGACACGCGGTACAAGCAGTGTACGACGCAGTACACGACGCAGTACACGATGCAGTACACAACGCAGTACACGACGCAGTACACAACGCAGTACACAACGCAGTACACGACGCAGTACACGACGCAGTACAGAACGCAGCACACGACGCAGTACACGACGCAGTACATGATGCAGTACACGACGCAGTACACGACGCAGTACAAGCAGTATATGATGCAGAACATGGCACAGTACACGACGCAGTGCTATAGTGCACGGAGTAGTACACGCAGTACACGTTTTACACGCAGTACATTCAGTACATGACGCAGCGCGCGGTGCTGTACACGACGCAGTTCAGGCAGCGCACAATTAAGGTACAGGTCACGGTGTTACTCACTCAGGCATTACAATGGCATTACCCCTACGGTACATTAGAGCTCGGGGTGCTGGTGTTGCGGTATATTACAGTGGTATTGCACCAGGTGCACCACGGTATGGGGTGTTGGTTTTGCGGTATATTACAGTGGTATTGCACCAGGTGCACCAGGGCATGGGGTGCTGGTGTTGCGGTATATTACAGTGGTATTGCTCCAGGTGCACCAGGGCATGGGGTGTTGGTGTTGCGGTATATTACAGTGGTATTGCTCCAGGTGCACCATGGTATGGGGTGTTGGTGTTGCGGTATATTACAGTGGTATTGTACCAGGTGCACCATGGTATGGGGTGCTGGTGTTGCGGTATATAACAACTGTATTGCACCAGGTGCACCAGAGTATGGGTGCTGGTGTTGCGGTATATTACAATGGTACTACACCAGGTGCACCAGGGTATGAGGTCCTGGTATATTACACCAGGTGCTCCCCGGTGCAGGGCCAGGAGCGAACAATACAGCTAGCTGAGGCCTAGCGGCGCTGGGTACACACACTGCAGGGCGGCGTGGGCAGCACGTTCAAGAGACAACGTATTCTTTGCCCCTTCGTCTTAATTATTTTATGATTTTCAAAACACACGAATCGTGATAGGAAACTTCAGATTTTTCTCGTGCGCAACTTTCTGTATTCATAAATAAATTAGGCACGCATGTACATGAATTCATTTCACACTCATATCTCACAAAGCAAGTCATCGTGCTGGTGTCAACTGCTTAGGTGCACAGGTAACCATGATAATATATATATATATATATATATATATAGATATATAGATATATTATGAAACGAAGGTTTGCTTTATTATTATCATTATTTTGTTTCAGGCTAAAATAAAAACACTTCTGTTTATTCTTCATTTTCCGTCTCTTTCATTAAACCAAGAAGTGCATCAGATCGTTTTCCCGCAGCTCGTGTAAATACGTCCGCCATGTATCACGGTCAACGACACGTTCAACACGACACGCATGTAACAGAACATGAACCAAACACACCTGCTTGCTAACCCGTCGTCGAGCACCGCCTGATTAGCTGTGTTCACGCAGGCACTCCAGCGCATCATGCAGTACGACAGCTCCAGAAATGCAACGTTACAGTATTTCTTAGAAGCAGTCATACATGGGAAGCTGCCTTCATTCCTTCATTGAGCTACACCCGCAAGAAATAGACACAACTTACAGTCTCGTCCTAGCATGCGTACATACTAAGCCGGTCAACCATGTACTACTTATATCGAAATCTTGAGAGTAGAGTAAGTATTAGTGCATGCGTGACCACCACGGACAGTTGTCTCTGAAAGTTTCAACGTTGGACTCCATGGCACTGTACGTCTCTGTGTTGGTGCACACTGCAGGTGCCATCAGGGCGTCTGCCCCCAGCAGCTCGCACTGAGCGAGCGCCGGTGTGACAAAGACGGGGGTACAACGAGCCGCTCTGCTGCAGCTGCCGCTGCTGCTGCAGCTGCGACTGTTCGGGCACATGCTGTTGCTACATTTGCTGTAGTTACCATTTTTGCTTCATCTGATGCTGTCATTGTTGCTACACCTGATGCTGTTGTTGTCGTCTTAGCCGTATTGACTGCCACTAGTGCTACATCTGCTGTCGCTACAATGCAGGCTGCCACCCTATCTAGTACCATCACTTCGCTACGTCCAAGCGCGTCTGCCACAGTTGCTGTATTAGCTAGCAGCTACCATCAGCTGTTTTAGACACAGCTGCCACCAGGTCTACCGCTGCTGCACATCTGCCGCTGCTGGCAGCAGAAGGATCCCTGCCTCCACAGACCTCCCTCTCTCCCTCCCTCTGTCACTCGCGCTAGAGTCCACGCTGTGGTGGTGGTGGAACAGTCAAAGTTGAACACTCTTTTCAGCCACCGCCAAAGTTCTCAATGGGCTCACGCGGTGAGATTATACAAAGCTTATGTTTAAGTTTCAATGTAACGTATTGTGTTTTATATTTTAATTGAGCAATGCGGCCATATAAATGAATTTCTTCTATTTATTTTTGTTATCTCTATGAATCTGCGCAGAGCGACGATGCGGTGCAATGACATAAAGATAGCCGCCAAGTTAAATAGTTTGACACAAGGCAATAAGCCATGGACGAAAAATACGATGGCAGAAATCTGATCATAAACCTGGATCTTAAGGCCCTCCATTTCAATTCTCACTAGCGTAAGAGCAACTCCGTAAGTCTTGACAAATGACTGAGTAAGAAAAGCGTGGAAATACTCATTTGATCCAAGTCATACGTTGATGACGAAAATACGATGATTTGAGTCAATAAGAAACTCAATTAACAACGTACACACAACTGTTGGCTCAATGCAATATTTTTGAAGCGAAATCTGAAATATTTATTATTTTGAATACCTAATTGAGTATGATGAAAAGTTATTCCCATGTTTTATATATTGCCTTCCTAACGTAATATAAACTTCGATCCTGATGCTGGATGAATCCGATTTCAAACTTAGCTCACAACGTTCATGTTATTTGGAGGGCGTTGAATGTAGTCGACTGTAATAATGGGGCGAAGAATATCGACTTCAAAAATTTTCCTCGCCGAGAAATGGTTTCCTCTGAGTTCGCACAGAAAAACAATTGCGTAAATGAGGGTCGAGGCTTAACGGTCAATCTGTACCTAATTAAGTGGTGAATTAGACTGAACGCTACACGCAGCGAGCATTGACTAAAATGGATAGACAGCGTCATTTGTGGCCACAATTTTGGTCTCAGGCCCAAATTTTCATGGAAATTTTATCATGGTAGTCTTGCTGAGGCCTGAACATTCACGTGGGACGGATTTGGCAACTCAGATAGTGCTCGTATTGGTGCTCGTAGTGGTACTCGTGGTGCTATTCTTTCTGGTACTCGCACTTCTACTCGTAGTGCTACTGCTACTCGTTCTAGTACTGATACGGCTACTCGTTCTGGTACTCGCACTTCTACTCGTAGTGCTACTGCTACTCGTTCTGGTACTCGCACGTCTACTCGTACTGTTTATGAGTACCAACGTTCACGCAAGAAAATAATCACGCTAGCGGCGTTCATTTAAACTGAGAAACTGGAAAGTTACTCAACACGTCGCCATTTCGTTATGAATTAATAAATACAGTTCACCTTTTCATGTATGTGTTTAAATAGAAAAATTTAATTTAATTTGGCTCGGTCAGCTAGGGACAGTCATCAAAATAGCTTCAACAGAAAATAATACAACAGTTACCGATTGTGTCGGACCACTCAGCTTCCACCTGTTTTTTTTTCAAAAAAGGCCGCCATTTGAAAACTTGTGTGATATTTAAACTGCAAGCTAAAATATTCACACACACAACATTTAAAAAAACAAAATTGATTAATTTTCAGATCATTTATCTTTAAAATCAGGCACGAAAATTAATCATAAGTTAAGAATTTCTCTTGAACCAATCACAGCAGTTCTACGATTCCGTTTTACCCACACACGCCTCGACTCACTACTCGCTGGCGTCTCATGGATGAGAAGCTTATAAAATCGGTATATTTTTATGCTTAAGATAAATATTCACTTCTTATAAGTGTTATGCTACTCAAATGTACTTAAACATTGTATAAATGTAACCCTGTTTCAATTTTTTATACTTCGCGATAAATTTTTCAATTATATGAGAAGTTTTGAACTTTCATCTGGTACATAGAAAAATTTTGGCACTCAGTACATCAAAACTGAGCTGTGCTCGGTGCTTTTAAGCAAGAAAGTCATTACGTAAAAATGTTCGGTCACAATTAGGGTCGAGTTCACCGCGAACCAATGCCCCACTCCTGTTTCCAGGAAACGTAAAATAAAATATTCCTTAGGCCCGGCAGAGAATTGACTCATGTCTGTATGTGGTTACCTAGAAGAAAATACAACAAGACGTTAATTATACTGATCAAACACACTTGTTTCCACCCAAAAAAATCAATTTAGAACACTTGAACCATATAGAAAACCAGTCTGCAAATACCAGATGATAAAAATGCTACAGCCCCAGCTGCCATCTGTGCGATTGGACAGAAAATGAGGTATGCGGGAAGCCTGTTGGCAGCGCAGTTCTTCGGTAAATGTGGGCCTGATTGTACGGCGCTTAGCTTTTCAAAATAAAATGGAGAAGTCGTAAGAAAATATATTTTGTATTTGTTGTCCCATGTCGGTTCAACGGCCATTGTAATTTGCATCGCAATTTCCAGAACATAATCCAGCTTCTCGACAATATTAATTGCACCCAACAGGTCGTCCTCATCATAAAGAACGCTAATCAATCAATACCAGTTAAAAAGTTACAACTTCTTCTTCAAACGAGTTTGCATTAGTAAGTTAGTATCAGATGCGTATGCATGTACGTATCTGATGGACTGCACGTACATGCACTCTACACAGCTAACACCAATAAAGCTCTCCGTACTATGCTACATATTTGCACCCCCTTTGAGCAGGCGTAATCCCTTTAAGCATGAAAGAAGACGAATCATGTGGGCTAGTTTGTCCTAAATATTCTTCATAAGTAAAAATCGCTGAACACTAAAAAAAGATGTAAGCCCAGCAGTTGGAGCAGACATCACGTGAAGTTAGTTCTCGAACGCGGAGGTGGAATTGACAAAATAGGATCGAGACGCACAATAATTATTGAAAGACAAGATCGAGACACAATAATTATTGAAAGACGAGATCGAGACACACAATAATTATTGAAAGACGAGATCGAGACACAATAATTATTGAAAGACAAAATCGAGCTACATGTAGGGCGACGTTGTTAACGTCGGAGGAACTGGTGCATGAGCGGTACCATATGCGATCAAATTGCTATTAAACTTTAGTATTTCACACCTGCATTCGGCTTTGCATCCTAGGATGTTCGAACAAAGATGTTCATTTACCAAGCTTGTATTTGGCTTCATGCTAGGATTTTCGCAAGAGTTGGAGGGAGGTTAGACCTAGAACCCCCTCGCAAATTGCAGCTTTCTTTCTGAAAACTTTCTCTACTGATCAGTTATACCTGAAAAAGTGGTTGATACACAAGCGTATAACATCATTGTTGAAATGAAATTCAGCCAGTTTACCGACAAGGGACAAATTCGCATTGAACGTGAAATAAAATGGCAAAATTTCACACTTTCTCGTAGAGAATGAACACGAAGGGACATCCCAAAGGCACGCCAAATAATGGAAATTGTGCATGTGAGATGCAACTCTCCGAGCTCATAATTTTGGGAAAATAGGAGTTCTATAATCTCGCAATGAATATTCGTCTGACATTTGTTACAAGGTTTCGAGATATTCACGATAAATGTTAGATAAAACCATGAAAACCCTTCATACTTGCTCTTTCTACGAGGAAACAATATACGTATGATAAGCACCTTATTTGAAAAGGAAATTATCCAAATGAAACCGTCACTTTAAATATGATAAAAACTAGTTTATGAGTAATAAGGTACGGGGTATCACTCGTGCCCAAATTTCCAGTTTATTCGAATGAACTCGCATTGAAGATGATGGCAGGGGGTTTTACGACGGCATTTTGCAAGTGATGAAATGATCAATCACAAGAAACGTATTGACAGGACCGCCGCTGCGCAATATTTTGTGCAGGTCTGAGTAAACTCACAATTTCAATCGATAATTATAAGTCCAAAGTTGTTAAGAATTAGATATTTTATCCATGGTAATATGTATGCTGTTTATCGATCTTGGAAAAAGCACATCATTTATTAGGTATGTAAATTCATACTTTCATCTCTCGCATGCCAATACAATATAAAATCCGATTTTCTCACGAGAAACAAAGAGGGAACATGTAGGAAAAAAGATTGTCTGAAATGATATTTGATCGAGTCGTCACTAGAAGAAAAGACAAAAAAGAATAGAATAATGAGGAGGTATGTTTTGAGCGCAAGATCTCAAGCGTGCGTAGAATGGACGACGTGTCTTCGTCGTCAGGAAGTTATTTAAACAGTCAAGAATTATTACCGCATCCAGCATCGAGGCCATGGGATCACGTAAACGATTATAAGAAAAGTCTTCCATGAGATATTGAAATTCACTTTGGTCGTACGTACCAACGCACGCAGTACGGATTAAATACAGAAGCTTTGCACCGATTTTCCAGGTTCCTCTGCTGGATGCGCTAACATCGAGAACACGCGGTGTCTTACCTGCTAATCTTAAGGAGGACATGCGCTGGAACTCTGGCTCTTGCAGCCACTTCCACATCCTCCTGAAGGTTTCGCGACCACTCTTCAGTTTAGACCAGGGCTTGGGATTGCGAAGCAGGTCCGAGAGCGTTCCTTGAGAGCGACACAAAACACGCTGCGCAAAAATCGCTTGTGGTATCGAATATCGTTTGAGTTCAGCAGAGATCCTTTGCGCGAGATCTTTAGTGTTGATCTCTTCAACTTCGCCGCCACCGCCGCCCCCGCTCGTTGTTGCCATGCCCGTCTGCTTCATGATACCCCCCATGTTGTTGCCCATGTTCATATTTGGTACGGCTGACACAGGGCACGAGTGAACCATCGCCTGTTGAGGCATCGTGCTTACCGCAGGCATATGCGCATGAGGAGGGCTCTGGTTGATCAGAACTGGACCCGAAATATTGCTGATCTGGCATCCGAGCTGCTGCGAGTTTTGAATGATATTTTCCGTCTTGATGGGTGGTGGAGGAGGAGGTGAAGGAGGCATCTGCAAGGACTGGTGTGGACTGTACGCTGGACTGTGGGGTGAAACAGCTTGAGGAGACAACGATCCCAGTCCACTTCCACCGACTATTCCGTTCATGTTAAGAGAGGAGGTTGTGAGAGTTGGTGTGCCAGCAGCACTGAACGTTGTAAAAGCTTGGGGAGACGAGTGTAGGGATACGGGCGGAGACAAATTAGGGGACTGTGACCCAGCAAGAGTGGCTCGGCTCATATCTTGCCTCGTGTAAGGGGAGTCATAACCATTAGGGCTCAAAGATTTTTGCGGGGATGCCAAACCATTTTGATAACCTCCGTGTGGAGATAAAGGGGAATGTTGATGGCTCAGAGTTATTCCAAGACCGTTATTGGAGATGTAGTGTGGAGGAGACATGGACATTTTATCATACTGATAAGGAGAGCCCATGGACAGCATATTTCCAAGGCCATTGTTTTGCATGACAGTGAAGCTGCCTGATACATTGCCCGGCGGTCCGTACACAAACTTGTCCGAGACCGTGCTGATGGGAGGCAGAGGCTGTAGAGGCGTTAATGTCGCGTAACTGCTCGCCGAAGAAGGAGAAAATCCGGGGGGCGACATGCGTCCATTCATGGACATATTAGAGTAAATTGGCTCCGGTTGGAGCGACCGAAAATCGGACGCGTCAATCATGTTTGGATCACTAACTTGACTTTCACGAGGAGATAACTCACTAGGACTCAGCAAGCCCGAGTCATGGGAATCAAGATGAGAATCGTCATGCACTACACTCACACTTAACGGTTCGTCTTTATAGTTCACATGGGCAGAAGGGGATAAATGACTATCATCATCAGGATGTTGAAACAGCTGATGTTCTCCGGGTTGCAACGCAGGCGGGCTATCTGGATCCGTATCTTCGGAATGCACTACAACAGCGTTAGCAACTACCGTTCCAGTGGTATGATGCACGAGCACATGTTGTCTGTGATGATGATGTCTGAGATGGTGCGTAGCAGTGGTTGCTAGTGACAGCGGCTGTTGCTGGAGGTTATCGTCGTGTCTGCGGTGCTGCGGCGGAAGTGGCGACGCAGTGTGCACGTGGCGCACAACTGAAGGTGAGTCGCCGCTCAGAGCTCCAGCCTGCTGCTGCTGCTCGTTGTTGGAAGAGGGAGGTGCTGCTGCCGCTACTCCAGTGGGGGGGCTCAACGGGGGTGGAGGAGAGTCACAAGAAGAGTCTCCCCCGTCACTGCTACTGCACCNCTCCCTCAACCATCCCCCCACACCCGCCGCCCCTCATGACACACTCTTCGCCGCCGTCGCACTCGCTCATCTTCCAAAGCTTACCTCAAAAGCACCTCTTTCTGGAACCTTCTCTAATCGAGATTCTGAACATAAAAGCACAGGACAAAACCAAAAAACACGAGCAAGTCACCAAAACACTCAAAATGTTTGAAATAGAACGAAACTGAATGCTAAGTCCTAATACAGCCGTCCATGTTACTGCGGCTGCCTTGCGCGCAGCCTGCCACGCAGCTCTTCCTTGGCTGGAACCTTGGGAATCGTTTGTTTACATCGAAATAACACCTTATAACACGCCTAAAAACTATCACACACTCTACACAAAGTTTGAAGCACTTTCAAGACACAACACACAAAAAATTGTAACACTTTTGTGACTCTGTTGGGTTTTTTTGAGGAGTTTTTGAGAAGGGAAAAGAATCGGGCGCTCCCCTCGCTAGCTCGAGCCTGGAATGAGAGGAGGCACTTGGGCTGCTGGCGTTGGTTGCTGCCACCACAGACCTTGCAGCTCCCACCACCAGCCACGTAACTTGAGGGCTGCACCACCGACCCACAACCCAACAAGGGGAGCTGGAAAGGGCACGAGCGGCGAGACCATGCCCCGGGCACCCCGATGTGGGCGCCTGCTACGAACCACGTGGTGGGAAAGCACATGGCAGAGCCTATTGATCCCCACCTGTCTTAGCCGATACCACCTTCCTCTCACTCTGAATCATGATCAATGAGCATCGTGTGTGTATACGAAGCAACGCTCCTAGTACACTCTTTCATCCAGCGTTCGTGGTGCCTTACTCTGTGCTAGCAATTATTTCCTACCTCCGCTCACAAGCTGTCCTGCAAACGTTTCCCGCAACGTTCACCTCGGAAAAAGACGCGGAAACTCAAGAAATAAGCTGTTAATGATCGCATTTCATTTCAAATATTCCTATGTCATGAAAGGAATAACGTGGTTTAAAATTATGATGACGCCTCAAAAAATGTTTCATAGGTTACCCACTTGGACAAAGCATTCGATTTATGCTAATTAATACTGTTTTAAAACATCAAGCACAGAAAAATTCAAAGCTAGAGCTACGAATGGGGCAGGCGCAATCTGTTCCGTACATAGGTGGGCAACCGCAAATAATCTGCGGAGATGCATCTCCACATTTCAGTACCTAAACAGGCAAGACGAGCGTCATCGTTAACGGAAGGTCCTCTGTATCTCAGCTTCCACTGGAGCATTTTTTCCTTGGAACAGCAATTCAATTTTATGCAAATTTTAAGATGATGTAGTCAGATTTTAAATTTTAAGAGAAAATAGAATAGCAATTTTTCCTGACACGTCGTTTCAAATGGCATTTCTAAATCAAAACTGCACATTGAGCACGTATAATTGCTGCCATGATCAAACTTATTATTACACGAGACAAATGCAGTTACACAAGCGTCAGCTTCCCGATCTCTTGCCCTGACGAGCTGCTCAATGAAGAGCACTGTTGTAAATTTTGCCGCCATTCCAATCTTCTCCATTCCTCAAAGTGACCTCAGGGACGCTAGCACCGGAAGAATCAATGAAACAAAAGACATAATTTTATTTTTAGGTATATGGCTTGCATTTTTTTAAGCTAGCAAGTAATTCCTTAATAATATCATAATGCACATTAGTATATCATTACAATGTTGCCAAAATCTGAAAAACTGAATTTTGAACAAGATGGTCTAACCTTATCATCCTTTACAGATTCGTGCAAATGCACGCATTAGGAAATCATTAAACAATCCAAATTATTGAATTCAGCTCTCGTATGATCTGGACCGAGCTTGATAACCCAGATACTCGTATGAGGCTAGATCCAGCGAGAAAGTTAACATCAACTTCGAGAGATATTAGATGAAAATGGATGTTAAAGAAAAGAAAACAGATGCTTGTTTTGGCTGCAATCATTTAGATTTGTAAGTTCACATCAAGTGGATATTGAAAAAAAGCGTACGTACGGAAAGGAAAGTGCTGCTGACACGGATTTTTGCAGAAAATGAAGAATAAATACCGTGGAACTCCACCAAATTATCATGTAAGTAAACATGACTAATCGCTAATCCACACTCTTGGAAGGACGATTTTGACCATCGTTTAAACCTGAAAATGATTTCTATTGATTTTCTTTCTATAGTCGGTTTGAGCGTAGCTATAGAGCTTGTATGACCCATTAATAACTCATGTTTGACTTAATAATAATCATTGCACGAGCCCTTGTTTCAGCGAAAATGAAGGCTCCACGGCGCTGCTATGGTCCACGTTTACATTTTTCATAAGGGGTACCGAACACCAGGCTTTTCGGGGTAATTGCAGCATCGTACCTGCGATTTAAACTAAAGTGAAGAGTGCAGGGTGCTGCAGTAACACTTACACTAAATCAATGTAAAATACCCTCATTTTTGAGGATGTCCCTTCGTTGTTTATTGCTCCACTACTAAATGATACTCATATGTAAACAAATCGTATGAGTGCAGATTGTGTTACATCAAAAGTATGTCAAAACTCACAAAACATCTCCGGATTGACAACTAATTTATCCTTAAACGATCATTATTCTTATGTTTTGCTCTAGAGAAACACTTAATATCTTAAAATGACTAGGAAAACGGAAGGTTTGGTGGCGCATCTATCCAGACCGGGTTTGAGAACGATGAAGCTTAAATTTTTATCGACGTATAACAAATCTTTGTGATTGTTCAGGACGAGCGAAAATCATATTATACGAGATCAGAACAGAGTTCATGAGAAATAAAGTGCATATTACACTTTCAAAAATATTCCAAAACGTTGGTAGCCCCAGTTAGAGAAGTCTGTAATCCACACATGAATGTCATGCTTACAGAGAACGTGTTATTTGCCCAAGCCAGATGAGAACTTTTGTATAAATCCTGATGCTTTATTTAATATGGACTGAAATATTATTACCTACTGAAATATTGGAGGACAAATTCGACAATTACCTTACATAAATTCAAAACAATGATAGCTCGTGAAAAATGACCCTTAAAAGTAAAATCACGAAAATTGCACTCTTGTTAACGTCTGAAGTAAAATTGAAGGTTTTGGGCCATAGAAAACAGAATCACACCAGCGATATTGACAGCAGATTATTGGAAGTATTAAATCGTTAAAATCACACCAAACGCAAGCTCGCAAGATCCGTGGAGGCCACCTCGTGATAAAATCGGGACGCTTGGAAAATGCGGCCCCTGCCATCAAACCAAGAAATACACTCTTTTATTTAGATAAAAGTGCCCATGTCCGATCAAAAAATCTGAAACGCTTTGTTGCAAAACGCACAGAAACATTTGTTCATTATAACACTTATAACACGATGCAGTGAACAGCAAACTTGAATTTTTGAGCATGTACTTACATTCCATAAAAAATTGTGCGAAAAATATGTCATGTCTACAAACTTGAATTTCAACAGAACTGAGTTGCATTCGAACAAAAATTACATAATTAAATAGGCCACATTGTGGTTTTGATTTATTAAAAATTCTACATGATTAAAGCATGATGTAATGAGCTGTAAACTTCTATTTTTACATAAGCCCTGCATGACGCGTCAAAACTTCATAGACGGCCCCGTTGAGGATTTCTAAAGAAATAGTAGTAATATTTTCCCATTAAGACACGATGCAATGCACGGCAAGGTGGGGGAGTACAGTCTCTCTACACGTGCTCTCGTTGCTCTCTTTGGCCTCCTCCTCCCCCTCACACAGAGTTTCCCTCGCACCCTTTTACCGCAACGGTCCTTTTTTCCCTTTTTTCCTCACTGCCCTTGACTCATCTTCCTCGAGGAGAAATTAACTGCTGCATGACTGTAGAGTAGGGATGTATTTCACGGGCTGTGCTATCTACTCAGTGCAAATTTTTCCCAATTTTTAGTTATTTATCATGAACACATTTAACGTCTTTTTCATCTCAGCTACTTATTTCCTGGCTCATCTTTCTCCAGGAAAAGTTAACTACTGCAAGGATGGAGTGAGTGTAGGGCTGGAGTGTAGACCTGGAGTGTACAGCTGGAGTGTAGGGTTGGATTGTAGGGCTGGAGTGTAGAGATGTAGACATTAACCACAGCAAGGCTGGGGTGTAGGATGCAAATAACAATCCATGGTATCAACTCGGTGTATGTTTTTCTAAAATTCAAGTCTTTATGTCTCTATTTGTTCTTGGGAAATACTTCGAATTCATCCTTTTCCAGCAGCGCAAGAGCTTTGTGCACTTTCTCCTTGCTCAGATCGGGAACAACTCACAACAGGGATAACTCATGACAGGAACATCTCTCACATCAGGGATAACTCATGACAGGAACATCTCTCACATCAGGGATAACTCATAACAGGAACATCTCACATCAGGGATAACTCATGACAGGAACATCTCACAACAGGGATAACTCATGACAGGAACATCTCACAACAGGGATAACTCATAACAGGAACATCTCACACCCGGGATAACTTAGAACAGAAATGACTCACAGAAAGAATAGTTCATGACATTGGTGACTCACATCATTAATAACTCACGACAACAACAACTCACATCATCAATAATTCACAATAACAATAATTCACAGCATCAATAACTCACAACAGGAATATGACACAACAGAAATACTGCCTGCAAGGAATGGTGATGAATATGAAGCGACGTGTACCATCGAACACGGTCCTCCTGTTCACCATGGAACCATGACCCAATGACGACAGTAGTACATGTACTCGTACGGTACAAGCATTGGGTTTACTGGGACCTCAGAAGTACAGGGACCTCGGTACAATAGGATGTGTGAGTAGAGCAATTTCTCACGTAATAGTGACATTCTGATTGTGGAGTAGCGATGCAATCGTTTCATGGGACCGTCCATCTCGTGTCCTAATAGGAAATGTTCAACCGTGGCCTAAATGATAAGTTAAACAAAAAAAAACTCTTACTGAAAGCGAAATGTGAAGAAAGGTGAGCTGGTTCAGAATAGTTTGCTACGTGAAATATGCACAAATACCTCCGTTGTCGGTCTGAAATGTTTTAATGTGATATTTTGTCTTAATTCTTACAAAGAAAAAGTCTGAGTTCAGCGCTACCAATGCAACACAAATTATGCGCAGATACACAAAGTATGGGACGTCTTCATCATAATAATACACACGTCACGGCTCCGATCCACGGTGGGAAGTCTGGTTCCCGTGGGGACTCTTTATTTATCAAACATAATAATGGCCATGCATATTAGTACCATGTATGATGAAATTTCAAATTACAAATGCTAGACAATTTTGAAAGCAACACTCGCAGAGTATCGGACAGTGATAACGAGCAGGCAGCTTTACACTGCAAGTGAAAAACATACGTAAGGACGGCGCGTCTGCGGCTGCTATGAAACGGACGTGAATTTTAACGCGTAATTTTGTTGGGGCGTAATTCATCGTTTTGGACAGTAATTTAAACGGGATTTTTCAACTGTATGACTCGCTATCGCTGCAACATCACACGTACTGTGCTCGAGTGACAATCTGTCTTGCGAAGGAACACTTCACTTGTTTGCGCGTTTGTTCCTCTTCACTTTGATTTTGAGGCTCTATACTCAACTATATCCTCGATATTTTAAGTTCCTCGTAACGCTCAAATTTGACAAGAAGGTCCAGATGCAATCAGCCTCCTTGGTGGAGCAACTCATTAATTATA
The DNA here is from genome assembly GCA_014899125.1 of Orchestia grillus. Taxonomy (NCBI): domain Eukaryota; kingdom Metazoa; phylum Arthropoda; class Malacostraca; order Amphipoda; family Talitridae; genus Orchestia; species Orchestia grillus. Next base: position 16,301 of record VOMN01093988.1, read on the forward strand.
AGAGACATAATAAAGATCCGATAGTTAAGGCGTAAACGGCAGCCTGGACGCCTGTCTAGTTGGCATTCGCTACCCAGCATAACTCTTGGTCTACCAAGGAAAATGTACGCCACCAATTTCAGAATGGACTCAATATTACCTTACATTTGATTTTAATTCTACCTTAATTTCTTTTTATGATAAGAGTCATGACATATCAAACGAATCAAATAATATAAACTGTGGGCAAATATAACTGAAAAAAAGATTAATTGAACTCATCTGGTAGACAGAAGATTCATGAGTGATTTAAGGCACAGGACGACGAAATAAGTAAACCTGTTACCGAAAACATTAGCATACTCCTTCTTCAGAGACTGGATATTTTACGTAATTTTTTAATTTTGTAAGCCCCCTTTTCAGTGGACGTTGATTATAATTATTTCAGTGGTAAGCATAGCGTCTTCTGAAGTGCGTCCTGTGCTAATTTCAGCTCAAAGTGTACTCGTATTAACACAAAATCTCAGTCACTTATGTCGCGTCAGCATCATTAAATAGAGTTTAAATCAGGGCCCGGTGCTTCGATAAGGTTAGCTGAGGAAGAAATTTTTTGCATGGCTATTGAAAGGAAGGTTGTCACATTCGAGAAACATCCGTAAACGATATAGAGTAAGTTAGCAGAACAACGGAAACAAATTGATTTTATGTCCACTTTGTATTAGTCTGAAAAATGTAATGAGGTGGTGCATGTCCACTTTGTATTAGTCTGAACAATGTAATAAGGTCGTGCGCTTAACCGTAGAGTGAATCAATTTTTTCGAACGCCAAACCGCAGTAATTCTAAGGTAACTCCAAAAGAAGGTCTATGTTATTTTAGGGAACTGTATCATATATGATACGAAGTGCAGCTAAGGGTTAAAACGACCGACTTTTGGCCGGTGAGTGCAAGGCCTCGAAGGTGAGAGCTGCGAGTGTACGTGTGGTCGCAGTCAAAGATTCATACCTCGGTGCTTCAGGGCAGGATGGGTGGACGCAGCAGTTAGTAAGTTGTGGCTCGGTACGTTAGGATAGGATGGATGGACGCAGCAGTTAGTAAATTGTGGCTCGGTACGTTGGGCTAGGATGGGTGGATGCAGCAGTTAGTAAATCGTGGCTCGGTACGTCGGACTAGGATGGGTTGATGCAGCAGTTAGTAAATTGCACCCTGGTGCGTCAGAGTAGGATGGGTGAGCGCAACAGGAAAGCATTCATGCAAAGATACAGTGTGCGCTAGTGCAACATTTTGCAGATGAAACTTCCTCCAGTCTTGGTTTGGAAAGGGAATTAAAAATTAACAATACACTGACGAATCTTTTTCATGGGATAAAGTTATTCGTCACATTAGTTCTGCATTCGAAAATTTCGGTATCATGTAACTACAGGTATAAGATTGAATTCATTTTCCCTTGTGCAAGCGAATAATCCACTTTTCATCCATCCTTGCGAGGGCAAGAGAAGTGTCAGCAAAATTTTCAGGCATCTTTTAATAATAATAGTCTAGAAAAAGATACCCCTATACTTTAAATAAATAGTATTATTCAATTTTTCAATGTACGTCATTTGTATAATGAATTATATTCATTGCTACCCAGCTAGTAACACTAAATTTCAGTCATTTTTCACAGCCTCATCAGCTTCCTGAAAATGAATTCATCAGAGCAGGCCTCCCGCAGCAGTGGAGGCCTTCTCTGTGCGTCAGTTTGGTCGTGTTTGTGTCGCGCTCCAGGGCTTTACGAAGACTCTCACGCCCTTCGCTGTTTAGATTTTCCAAAGGTACAACAAATTACATTTAATGGAACGAATTAGAAGGTTCGAACTGTTTCGTGTTTTTGCTATGGTTGTCAACTCTGAAAATTGAGTGCAACGTCGTACTGTCGGAAAAACATCTTATAAACTTAATGGCGCTACATATATATACTTGTCTACGAGATATTTCAACCCAGGCCGCACAAGAACTAATTTGAATGAATGCTGTCCTTAATAGTCGCGTGCATTGACTTTCGTCAAGTAACAGCTTTCATGTTAATTTGAGTAATTTTACCGTTAAAAACCTCCAAGGGCTTACAGTCGTCAATTTGTAATCATAGAGTTCCAGAGGCAAAATTCAATGACTGTAAACAAAATCTGAGCGAATCAGAAAGAGAATTTTCGTATCGTTCTACCTGGGCGCTATTTTTTTCATCCATTTGGAATGACGGTGGTACAGGACACACTGAACGCCTACAAAGAACACATCCTGCGTCCTATCAAATAAGATTCTTGTTCTTTTTTATTCACAGTATGATGTTTCATTAAATTATTTCATTTTTAGTGGTATTCTTAGAATTAATTAAGCGCTCCCTTTTATCGTTTGAGATCGTATTCATCGTTTCAACCAACTAATTCAAAGAAGGTGTCTCTACGAGTACATTGCAGTAGTTCAGAAAGCGCTCTGAAACATTTACAAAATCATAAGATTTAATGCTCGTCTTATGGATGAAAAGCTACATTTAGTGTGTTTTTGCATTATTTGTTTTTCACTATTACGGAATGGACCTTTGAATTCCATTCAGTGTGTAAGTTTTGCATTCCATTAATTAGTCTCGTTCGATTGATACAGACTTTATTCGTGTGTTCGACCCCACATTCGTAGAACATGAAATTTTGTAATGTGTTAAGTTAGCTTCTTTCACGTAATTCAGGGAATAAGTTTCTACACAAAGATCTTAAATCAATTTTTGGAAATACATACATCAGTTTGCAGTATCCTATAAGTCCATCTATTTAATGATAGGAACACGATAGCCTGAAACAACTCCCCACCCTAAGGTGTACTGAAAAAATCCTGCAATTCAACCATACCTGACTGAGTGTCGCTAAAAATAGTAAGGATGAGGGCACCCAAAAATAACGAGTTAATATAAAAAGCAGCACGAAGTCCTCGGCGGAGGAAATCGATGTAAAAAAGCGTAATTGAATGACTCGGGAGTTGTGTCGAGACCCTCCAGTAGTCATTAGCTGGAGCTGCGTTTATGTGCGCTGCTGAGGTCTGAAGCTCAGAGCATCATCGCAGCCAAATTCCATCAACAACCTCACCAGGAGGAAACTCGAACGTCATGTCACTGACCGGTAACAAAAGCCTAGTGCTCCCCCTGGCAGGGAAGGCAGCGGGTGCGACGGTTATAAACTTCGACATCGACCAACATTTTCTCCCTTTAATAATTCTGTGTTTCATATCAACACAGATGAGATGCTTAAGGTGGGAAAATGTCATCGTAAAATAACAGTAAATGTGAAAAAGAGATAATAAAGAGTAAGATTACGCAATACAAAAGTAAGAAGAAGAATAGCAGGAACGACCTCCTCCATATACGAGAATTCAGTTCTCAAATCTGCAATTGTTCGTTAAACTTCAACTGTGAAGGTCAAGTTACCATCCAAATAACTGCATTAACATAACTGCATCAACAATGCCATAACAGTAGCAGCAGCAACAAAAAGAATAGCTGCAACAACCTGTTTCATACGAGCGAATCCATTTCCTGAATTCGCTATTTTTAAATAAAACTTCATATGAAGATGACGAGGGCTGGAGTGAGTTACCATCCAAATTGCTAAATTAACATAAGTGCATCAACATAGCCGTAAGAGCAGCAGCGACAAGAAGAGCAGCAGCAGCAGCATGGCGCACCACCATCGTTGCCAGGGCGACCAACACAAACTTTGCAAGCTCGCAACAACTGCCGGTGTGGCCCGTGACTGAACCGTCACGATAGTGGGCCTCTCCCCCTTTACCTGCCATCCCCCTCCCCCTCCACGTACACACGGCTACGTACCTGACGGAAATACCGTCTATATGCTACGCAGCCTGGCTGCTATATAACGGCTGCACCGTTGTGTACAGTGTAGCACGAGTCGAATTCTCGCTTAGTTTTCGAGTTTCTATTTTACCGCACAGGAGTTCGGTAACATTCACGCTCGCTGACCTACGCAGAATATCACGATTTATGAAGCTTTGCCACCGAGCTCTACAATGTAAGTGGTTATTACGCTTCTAAAAATTTTATGATAAATTCACGAGTGATCGTGCCGATATTATACGTATCGTTTGGCGAAGCTCACGCTGTGATTTACAGAGCTTTCTGTCAAACAGCAATGCCGTAGGTGTGCAACGTATATCGTAACAGCATAAATACGCGTAGTATACAAACACACTCGACAAGTACTTTGCGCATTGCGCAAGTAAGGAAGCACGTCGTTTAGGTACACAATGCAGATACGTCGTACAGATTTAACCCCTTATACGTGTAGACAAGGAGGTTATATGCCAGCATCTCCTCTGTCGAAAATATTGATGTCAATATCGATGGCATAAGAACTATCAGCGCAAACCTCACAAACATAGCCCATTTCAAGGCATAATAAATTTAACGCCTTTTAGCATCTGTCCCTACAATCATTAATGTAAGTCAGTTTCATTATCACTGAACTCAAATGGTATGTAAAATTCAAACAGACGTTGTGTCAGAAAATAATTAAATAAAATTTCACAGTGTCAGAGTATAGACCTACGCCACTTCTTGCACGCATCACCCTCACCGCACCCTGCCATCGCTCTAAACACAGTTCCGCGCCAGGGGCAGAAGCGCTATCCGGACTCAATGTTCATGCGTACGTTTTAAATTTATTTTTCTAGGATGTAAGCCCTCATCCTTCTCTCTTCAACACCTATAATGTGTTTGCTAGTTCTCCGTTTTGGTATACTCCCCAAGGTAAGTAATTGGTATTGCATCTCGCAGGTGTGTTAGAAAATGTAGTGCACATCCCACACCGAGAGGCGTTGTAGATACCGTACTCAGGGCGCGGGTGGTGTGTGAGGATGTACAGGTACAGATTCACACACGCGATACGCAGTGACTACACCACATTGTATCTGATTACCTGCACTTAAATAACTTAAACCAGCCAAAACAGCCTGACCAATACCAATATCCATTTACTTGAATGTTCAGTGCAGCGTTTCGCCCATCAGTATTCCAATCAAAAGTTGAATAACTTCATCACACCCTGCGGCCAAATCATCACCTAGCCCTCCGTTTGTCGCGACGCGCCAACTTTTAGAATTAAAACAAGCATATTCAGAATTTTTACTTCTACGCCAAAGAATAATATATTTCCGATATATCTATTCTTACATTTGTTTCAGGACTCCTACATATGCTTTTAACCAGTCACGGCAGCACAGGCTTAGTAATACGGTCTCGATTCTCCAAGATTTGTGAAGAAATCAGATGGAATAAACAGTAAGGTGATGGACCAGGCAATAACAACTGAATCGGTCGTGAAGGCTGAGACCGAGGACACAACACAGACGCAAGTTGATTCGAATCTCACGCTAGGCGGTCTCATCGATGTAGAAATGCTCCACTAACACATTTTTTAGACTGTCAAGTACTCATCTCCCCACGCGCACAGCACGCGCCCACTGCATTAGCGCTTGCATAGACCACTTCTGAGAGCCTGTAAATGTTTGCGCTCTGAGATTTCAGAACTAGACGATAGTTTTAAGTTCCTATCATTGGCCCAAGCTTTTCAATGTTGGTAACTCACTCAAAATAGCTCATACAGTAAACTTGATCTCTTTCACCTGAAATAACACGAAACTTCGCCCGTGCTTTTCAGTGAAGTATCTGTATGTCACTCCATTTGATTTCTTTCCTGAAGGAAAGTTCTAAGTAAAGGCATAAATAATTTAATTTTTTATGATGTTACAACGAATTTTTGATGGGTGAAAGCCTGAAGTTGTTCTGATATTATTTGCTTCTAGTTCTTGAGGTCATTTTAAATCTTGGTTACACAATTCGGGCCACTAAAATGTCCCTATCGTCACATTGTCATCACAAAATCTACTACACACCGATTTTGTGAACCAGGCTTTAAGACCCATTATGATAATTACATCAAATATCTGCTCTTATTAAGATAGAGAAGTTTCATGCCTTTTCCTTTCCATCGTTCTTTCATTGGCGAAAAATTGAAAATCCATCTTCGTAGTTGCCTAAACGTGGTACGAAGTCAACGTACCTTGACATCTGTACATAGGATCTCTTCAACACACGTTTCAGTGCGACGGAGCACGTTTGTGCTAGAGAGCAGACTGTTTTGCATGCAATGCGGAGGGCATTTGAAGTTCTACTCCATAATACACACGCGCGAATCCATGTCTAATGTACACCGTTTACGGTCTACAGCGTACGGTGCGCTAAAGCGGCATGTATTTACATCTCTCTTTTCACTGGTTACACTGCTCAATTCGGTAAGAACTTAGACATCTTCGCACCGAGATGAACGAGGAAACATGTGAATAAAAGGTTAAATACATATGCCCTTTTTTCTGATATTCTGGTACTTAGCTGAAGAATATTCGAAAAAAAGTAAAGAAGAGCTTGTAAATGATTAAATATTGTGTATTTTCGTTACTCCTCTTCTTTTTATTACTGAGGTTAAGTTAACCCTTTCACTCCCGTTGGGATAATAGAAAACATTGGGCTCGCTTGCAGAACAAGTGATATGAAATTCATCGCGCCACTGATGAAAGCGGGATCTAATTGGCTGAGAGTTCACACGAGGCCACAAGTAACTGGCGAAACGTATGTAGGTACTGTGACGTCACAAATATCAATTGCGCCCCAGAACTCCCACACAAAATCTGTGGGACGCATTATCCCAACTGGAGTGAAAGGGTGAAACATTTCCTACTATTTCTAGTACATTTTATGAAGAAAGCGATCTTATTAGTGAATGAACTCTTAAGGTAAATAGCACTGAATACATTTTAGACCTTCCCCATAAATTATTACCGTCGTCCTCGCATGAAACGCTAGATGGGTTCCGGTGAACAATCGCTATACAGTAGTGTTCCACGTAGAGCGGTATCAACTAAAGCAAGCATCAAATAACACGGAAAATATTTGTGTCAAAAAAGTGAATAAAGCGTGACGTAAGAAGCAAATAAGAAGACAGCGGTTGTTTGCTGGACCCGATCCAGCGCTCTGTGAAGGGACGACTGTAGTGTGCAGACGCTGTGACAAAATTCCCGTCCGTCTGTCTAATGTATCTCTCGCCTGCCCTGACTGTCCCTTGACAGACACGTGTAGGAACGTCAGGAATGTGTTGGCGTGTTGTTGCTATAAGTATGGCGTGCATAAACGACTTAATCTTACTTAATATTCTTAAAGGATTGATATTTTCTATTTGGTTAACGGGAGCCATGTAACTTTCACAGCAGCTGGCCAATGTTCATAGATTGTTGCGATATTTACTTGTTGCGAGTGCACACGGCGGCTTGGGCATCAAGAATTACAATGTTGCTCTAGCCTTGATGTAATCCTACGGTAATTGTTCGAGGTAGGGTTAACATTCATATGAATCCTACAAGGTAGAATTAACGTTAATATCGATCTTAGGAGGTAGGTGAATTTCTTGGCCACATTCATACGCAAGGCGGGTAACATTCTAGCACAAGAATGTTGACATTTTCACACAAAACAGTTAACATACATTCACAAGACTGACAATATTTACACTCAAGACTATCAACATTCCTACATAAAACTGTCAACATTCAGACATGAGACTGGCAACATTCAGATGCAAGATTGTCAACATTCATATACATGACTGTCAACATTCATTCATGAGACTATCAACATTTATAACAAAACAGTCAACATTCATACAAAAGACTATCAACATTCACACACAAGACTGTCACCAACACCTGGAAATGTTTAAGGTAAGTATTTCTCCCGGCACAATGCGTACTAGAAAACGTTTTTATAAGTCAAACACCCCAGGGCATTGGCTGTAGTCCTGCGATGTAAGCGTATAACTCTCTCAACGCTCGTCCATGAAATAAAGAATAATACAAGCGACGTATTTGTACAGAAGCAGTAATTCAGGAAAAAACGTTTCAATCGTTTCTTCTCTTCTCTCTTTCTCTTCCCTGCCATCAATACACCTGAGCAACCCCTCCCACTCTTGACCCCCCTCCCCTCTGCTGCACCACCTTCCCCCCTTCACAGAGGCTTGGTGTGTCCGCTGCGTCCACGGAGTCCTGTTTCCATCCTGTCCGGCACAGCAGCTGGTCATCCGGCTCCGGGTTTCAGCTAATTGTTAATTGTGTCTGTGCCTGTGCGAGTGAGTCCGTTTGTGAATCTTCGGTGAAGGTAACATGAGTACAGTTCTATTTGTTCTATTTTGGGAAGGTTTTTCTTACTTCCAGTAGCTTCGAAAAATAGGAAGATTTCTTGACCCAGCGCAAAAAAAAAGAGATGAATGAAGAGAAAAATCGGAGTATCAAGGAATATTATACGTGAATCAGTCAGCTAATTTACTTTAAAATAAACAAATGAGGAGTGATATAATGTAATGTTCATGCCTGGGCTGTTCCATATCTTTTCAAGGTAGGTGGTTTCTTACTTGTTGTACGAGCAAGTGAGAAATTATTTATATATGTACATGCTATGAAAAATACTGTGAAGTACCGTGACAAATATTCCTGAAACTATTCAAGGGAGCCAATCGCATCATTGCGTGCTTATATCGTAAAACTAAGGAATTGTAAACCTCGCAGTACGTGTATAAAATTGTAAACATACTGTAAAATGTATATGCCTATTTCATACTATACGGAAATACTTAAACTGTATTTCAACTCATACTTATTGCGCAAGATTTGGGACTTAACTATTGATTGTACGAGAAAATTGAATATTTCTGCCTCTGAGTCCAAATATAACACATAATTCGAATGTTTTTGTCTTTTTGAACTGCTTCACGACTGCAGGTTGGACATCGTACATAGATATTAGATCAATCTAGTATAATACCAAAACTCTGGTCGCCTTGCTTGTGTGTTTGCTTGCTTGAAACCGTGCACACGTTTGTCTGTCGGATCTGAGATAATCGAAATTTATACTCTTCGTTTAAACCTGTATTGTAGATACCGACTTAACTGTATAAGATACATTTCTGAATACGGTTTGATTTTGATCAATTTTATTTGGCCCAACGGGTCACGTGTGGTCAAGTACATGATAAATTTTGAATTTTTAGAAAACTCATCTAGATGTTGCTCATGAAGCCCAGTCGTTCCGAAATATCTTTATCCGTTTCAACACAGAAGACCAATTTAGATTTCTGGGAAAAAAATTACCTGAAAAGTTCGTCTTTCCGCAGCTCGGGAGCGTTGACAAAATAACACCGCAAACGAGAGCTGAATGTTTCTTGAAAAAATTTTGCGTTATAAGTCCTCGGTCTTTTGGAAGCCCGTCATGATTGACAGAATAATGGCGACGCAAATGGCCGCTTAATATTTTTCGGAAATTTTTCCGCGAAAAGTTTTCCATCTCCTTGAAGCACGTGAGTATTGAGAAAATATCGACCGCAGATCAAACCTGCCGAAATCTGGCTAGTGGCGCCAGCAGCATTTCCTCAGCGGCGTCCTGTGATAAGATTGAGGGCTGTTGTGGCGGGTGCCAGCTCTCACTGCCGCGCAAATATTCCTCTCCTGTCGCAAATATTCGCACTACTGTGAAAACTAGCGTATTATGGGGAATCTATTCATGGGGAACCGTCGTCTGTTGAGTTTTTGGGAGGAAAATCTGTTATTTTTCGGTATCGCGGTGTTCTGCTGCAATATTACAATGTCATGATTTGAAATTTTTAATCTTGACGCGAGGGAAGGGAAAGACTATTTTCATTAATAAGTTAGGCTAAAAAACAGAACACATGAAAGAAATATACTTAAGTAAATAGTGAGCAGCATTCCGGAAAATATTTAGATAATTTTGCTCCTTTCAACAATCTCCCACGGAACTGCGGTAGATTTATTAAAATAATCAATGCCCGTCGTTTTTCTCTAACACTCCAATTACAAACCCTACCAAACATAGTTCTACTGGTAAACAAAATACTTAAAAGCATCTTTACAGAGCATACCCTGTGCTCGATTTTCTCGCATGTATTTATCCAAGAAAACAATTCATCACGATGTAGTGATATGTTGAGCAGGGTATCCTTTTAGGGCTTGAACTTGAATGCAGCTCCCATTTGAATAGTTTGAATAGAATTGCTCAGCTGCATACAGCTGAGCAATTATATGCAGCTCAATTTCAACCGTATTTGAGATACGGACTTGTCATAGGCGTGCGAATCAGCAAATTTTGAGCAAAGAAAGGAAGCAATCTGGCAAATTTCAGAAACTTTAATAAACTTTGAAAGAAACTTTTTTACTGTTGCTTCCAAGACGATAATAAGTCATTGATATGCACATAAGTTGAAAGTCAGCCAATGAAAAATAAACGCGAAAAAATAAATATTCTGTTTCGCTCTAGGTATATTCCGGAGATTTCATTGCAGTTCCAAATCAATAATCCAACTACATAGTAATAGCCCAGTGTTGTTTACTTGGTTCGTCCGTCTGTCTCTCTAATCACCCTCTTAAGGATTTAGACAGGAGAAAATTCCCGGGTCCCTATTCCTAAACTAATAACGAAACTGTCAAATAAGGCAGTCTGTATCAGTGATACTGAAAATAACAACATTTAATGTCAGAGTTACCGTAAATGAGAGGGCATCTTAAGAAATAAACATCATTTGTCAAGCCATTTTTGCCATTTATGGCGGGACGCGTCTACTAGAACTAATACAGTACGGTATTACAGTGCCAGCAGCAATTACTATGAGATACAGCTTTGAGAGATGTTTAAAGTACCGATGCAAGGAGCGTGGTTTTGGATTGTGGTCAAGAAAAGCATTCAACTGTTGATGTCTGATAACTAAACGTGGTGTTTTCCATTTATGGTCCCGTACACTCGCCAAGCTGTTGATGGCAAACTACTACACGCTTAGCAGCTTTTGCTACTTCACCTAAATTAAACAGAGTTCTTGCGCGATGCTCGTACAGGTGTTATTGGTGTGCCTGCGTCTTGGGTTACATGTAATTCCACAGAAAATTAGTGGACAGTGTTAGAGTTACCAATGTGCGATTTTCAAGCATTAATTGCGTTTGTGATTGCTCGGTAATGTGCTTATAAATGCTTCATTCGTGATTGCTCGGTAATGTGCTTATAAATGTTTCATTCGTGATTGCTCGGTAATGTGCTTATAAATGTTTCGTTCGTGATTGCTCGATAGAAACAATATTGAAATGGTATACCTGATACGACAAGCAGTTATTTTTCATTATTCTTTGTAAGTATTTGAAGAGAATCTATAAAATTGAAGATAATTAAATGAAAATTTTACCAAAGAAATAGATTGATTGAACTGAAACTGAATTTTCCCCAGTGTAACAATGCAAGGTGTGATGGACCGACGGACGTACATGACTCATGTTATAGCTTAGAATTTACGATCGTTCAGAAGTATTTACTACTAATATTTTTGTCACAAAAATAAGAACGATATATAATATTTAGACCATCAAGTATCTGGCAAGAGCTATTTGTCATTCTCAATGAACAAAGAAGAACTTAGTTTTAAAATTTCAATAGCCGTGTCGAAGCAAAAAAGTCGCAAAAAGAAGTATATTCAAACCCTTACACATCTATTCTCATCTTTTGATATTTATTTAAAACAAATTTGGCAGTTGATTATGTTTTTATCGATCAATACACATGAGTGCGTAAATATAACATTTTATAATGAATACAACACGATCGAGTTGCAATACACATAGTAATGAAGCAGGGCAGCAGACTACCATCTGATGCTGCGAACTACAAGATTTCGCTTGACACCAAAACAATCCTGGACCTTCTTTTGTAATTGAGAAAGCATTCTCCCTTTTCTCACATTAATGATTATAATGGGTGGGTAGCCTGTATAGGCGTCTTCCAATATCAGGGCTACAACCTCAACGTACTTGTGTAACCTCACTGAGGCTGAGTCCTGCCTCAGAACTGCCACTTCAACCCAAGTTGGACAGCCTCACTACGATTTTTCCTTCGAAGGTGTCGAGTGTCGTACACGAGTATGACGGCCCAGGCGACGCTTCAATTCATACTTCATATTTTCTTGCACTTTGTTTCTAGCCAGACGCCATGTGTTGCTTGGAGGAACCGACTCCTTTCCAAGTATTTTGCTAACCTTAGCGTGACGTTTTTCCTACTGACTCCATGGCAGATGTATGGGGTGGTGTTGGTACCAATAAGATGAGCTTTTTAGTTGCAACTAGTCACGTAGTGCTTCCCTTGAGAAAAAAATTAGCCTTAACATTTAAATCAGAAAACATTTAAACAATTTATTACCTTAAGAGTTATATGAAATAAAATTACAGACATGGATTTTTTGAACAATTACAACGGATATTTGTAACTACAGCTTCTTGTGGGCCCGAATAAGTTAGTTTACTTCTAGGTCATACTATAGAAACAGTATTCTAAAGCGTACAAATATGTATATATAATTTTATCCATTATCTTTAACATATACGAGACTGAATAAGTAAGATATATTGAATTGATAAAACATAGTAAATTTTTAATAAGTTCACAGTAACTTTTGAATGAAAAACTTTTCATTGAACAACATACCTGAACTTATAATTTACTCACATAGAATGTGAGTGGTGTCTTGATGGTTTGTCTGGATACGATGCTATCATTATCGTCATATCGTTTAAAACATAGTATGATACATATGTGGCAGTTTTATACGAATAAAGTTTATTTCTTTTCCTTATCAAGCTCGAGAAAAGCCCTGATGCCATAAACAAAAATTTAGAATAGGTTACTAGCACAATTCTCGATGAGATAGAAATAAACATTCCGATTAATCGCACATCCCAGAACTATCCTTAAAGATCTACACATCGCGATGCACCATAAAGTTCCATCGTGAAAATATCAAACAGGATTTGTTAAAGTGGTTGAAACTCCCTCCCGTAAGACCACGAACAGCAATCAAGTTATATGCGGCCATGATCGCGTCCAAGCTGCTTCTCACCTGCTCACGACCCAACTGTCGATATGCATGCTGTGGAAAATTAAATGTGATATTCACCCGTAATTTTTTCCTCTTTCACACAGAAAGGCAAGGGTCACAGTGATGGGTGCAAGCGTAGTGCACGGTGCCGGCTGAATGTTCCCTAATTTTTACATACCGTGTCCTCACACTGGAAGTAATTAGTAACTTGTGCGTAACCGCGCAGAAACTGGGAAAAATCATAATAAAGGAAAAGAAACAAATTGTTCTATCGAAACAAACCACATAGAACACAATTGCCGAAAGAAATAGTAAGCTTTTAGGATTTGTAAAACGCTCAGTATCGTGTGTAGCTTGTTTGCTATGAAATATATTTTTTTGCATTTTAGCAATTTTCGCAATTCATTTGCTACCCTTCATACGACTCATCCTACCTCCTTATTCCATTGAATTGTGTGCGTACATTACTTCGTTTATCAGTGCCGGGATAAAAACAGCAATGACGAATACCAGCACTAGGACAGAAATAGACCCTAGCTCGTCAGTTTACTAGCGTAGCATATTTCTCCTTTTATAAGCCCCGCAATAAGTACAAGAACAGCAACAAATGCAAACCCCAGAACAGAAGTAGGTCCCAGTTCACCAGTTACACATGTACGTTTATTACTCCATTTGTTAGCTCCCTGATAACTACCACAACACCAACAAAGATCAACACAGGGTCAGAAATATATATCATCACCTAAGTTTAGAGCAGTCCCCGAGCGCGTCAGTTTTCTGTCTGCTGCTGGGCCAACAGGCCTCACGAAAACACCAGACTAGGTAAATTCAAATCGCACTCTCTTCACATATTTCACGTAGCAACGCTTCAGAAAATTCATGAAAAATGAGATGCGTCAATAATGTTTTATACGTAGCTGGAATCCCGTTGTGCAGTGCTGCGTGTTTTCCAGGAAAGAGGCAAAATTGAGGTTGATAAATTCTGAATTTCTGTAATACTGGACGTTTCATAAAATTTATATCTACAATACTTGGGGTGTGCTCCTCTCGATACTCTACTTTTAATCCTTGCCAGTGACTTCTACGAGAATAATTGATACTACTTTTGTAAGGAATTTCAAAGCCGAACTCACACGAAATCAACGTAATACACTTTGTATCGATGAGCGAAATTTCTAAAACTTGACAGATTTACTGAGGATAAGGAACAATACTTTCTAACCAATTTATTTGATATGAGCGATAGTGAAGAATGATACAGTACATTATTGTGAAAGCACGAATTCCGTCGCCACATAGATAAACTCAGTCTATCTCGCACCGAAAGAGTTGGTACCATTTAGTATGGACTTACATAGATAATAACCATGCAGCTTCAATGTTTTTATGTCAGTTGCGCATAATTTCCTGTACACTGAAGTTCATCGAGTATTTCATTTCCAAAGCCAGACACAACAAAATTAGGCTTCTGCGAGTAAGGTCAGGGTGCATACCCAAATATTTAGCATTTCCCAAGTAGCCAAGAGCACCAATATATGAAAAAACAGCATTGTGTTTAGAGAAATACTCCTCGAAGTATGATTTTCTTATTCTGTGACAGCCTTTGTAGTCGAAAAAGAGCAATGCAAATGCTGGAACTTGAAGTCTTTGGCACGGTAATGTTGAGGTTGGGGCGCGAATGTTTAAGTTCCCGTGATAACAGGGTCACGTCCACACTATCCTGCCGCGCTGGGCTCCGTAGCATTGTTCTTCCAAGAGAGCCTAACTTGGACCACAAAGACTAATTGCAGCTGTTGTGAAGTCTGTGCACCAGCCCTTCATCAAGACGGAGCTCCTCATCAAAAAACAAGGAGCTCTGTGTGCGACTCTGCCATGAAGAACATAGGAACAATGGTAACGTCGGCGAGCATTGTGACTTCACGTGGACAGACCTGAATTTCACACTATTGATTTTCAGTGACGTCACATGAGTGAGGGGAGACAGAGAGGTGATCGTGACACGAGGAGGCGGGTGTGGAGGGGTGAAGAAGAGAGGGGATGGGAGGGAGGAGGAAGAGCACCAGGGGAGAAGGAGTCACAAAGAGAGCAGACTGCCCCTAAGAGCGGCAGCGACGCAACAAAAGAAAATAAGCCACTATGACTCAAAGGAATAATTCTTCCACTGAAATAATAATTTTTAGAATTTCCTTCCTTGATTCTATTTAACGCATAAATATTTTTTTCAAGAACGGATAGTGTATTTTTTAGTGAAAACTGTCAGTTCGATCACGAAGAGATAAAATTTTCTGGTAAATTTATTATGAGGTATTTGGAATATAGAGTAATTATCCTGAGAATGTAAGGCGATTCCGGGATCATACAAATTTTTCCATTCTATGACGAGCCGCACTTGCACTCTTGTGAAGTACTTGAGTAAAATAAGGATAAGGAAGCAAAATTAAAAATTTAATTCAACATGGGAGCTACCAACCCGCGGTATGAGGCTGCTCCAGCGCGTTCGAGTCACCCTGCGGGCTCTACAAAACCGGTCAAATCGCATTGCAGAATATCGCAAAATTAATGTTGCGTTGATATGAAGAGCTCACTTGAGCAGCTCACATGAATAGAATAAATTTGCAGCGATCTTCGCCTTTCAAAATGAAGTTAGAGCGAGGCCTGCGTGAGTCAGAGGTTCAGGAGGGCTGCCAGGGCACTCGCTGGCGCACCTCACGACGCGCGGACGTGAGGGTCGCACGGGGACGTGAGGGAGGGGG
>VOMN01093992.1:0-10820 GCA_014899125.1 Orchestia grillus
ATTACATCAGGAGGGAGAGGGGGTTAGTGTAGGTTGTGAGCCAGTCTCCAGTGAGGCATTACACCTTCATTTTAAGACTGCCTCCTACCTAGTACAAAGGTGTAACCAATCAGGATATTAATTTCAACAATTTCAGACTATGCTCTTGAATTTTACATGGTCTAATTACGATTCTTACAAGTATGCATTCATAAATATTAAATACTTGTAAGACAACAGTCCCATACTGGTCATGCTCCACTCCTACATTCAACTCACCCAAATGCTGCAACAGTTTGTCCTATGCAACTGGATATTGTCATGTGTGCTATCATCATCAGTTCCTTAATAATTTTTGCCATGGAAGTTGATAGAATGAATGCTACTATGACTAGCTAGTGACTTATTTTTGTATATTCAAAGCTTTGAAAGAATTAAAATCTTGAGAAATTCTCAGCAGTTGAAACTATTTTTTAGAGAAAAAATTATTTAATTGCTTGAAATTAGTTAGTTCTAATTATTTCAAAACTGTTGGTTTGGTACAAGGTCCCCAACATATAGTCTAATTTTTTTTAGTGCTGTGTTACTGTTTTTTTTGGCCATGGTACTCATTGCTAAGTTCATATTGTGCGTGAAAACTTTTTTCTTTCAAGTTATTTTGAAGTTGCGTATTTTAAAACAACTCTAATTTTCTCTATTCATAAGACACTTCAGTTATCCATTACACCTTCAGGAATTTTCACAATATTTTGTTTCTTTTTTCTGCCTTTCAAAGTTTTTTTGAGAGGAAACAAAGCTCAAAATGACAAACCTCATCCAAAGCTTTGTGACAACTGCTTAGTCTAGCATCATAGTATCTGCCACTTGCAACAACATATGCTGAAGTCAGCATAAGGTGGCATAGGATAGGCCATAGGGTTAAGTTTGTCTATCATATGCTATGAAGACTGGCATTCACAGGGGGACACTTGAAAGTTACCTCAGCTGCAGCTAGGCCTTTGGAAGTTCTATTTTCTGTGCCCACTTTGCTTTTTTCCATACTAATGCCTTCTTCACTGATTATTTTTTATCCTTTCTCCCTTCTCTTTCTTAACATACTGTTTCTATATGCAGGGAATCTTGTGTAGGAACACACTTGTGCATAGATTCCACATTCTCTGAAGTCTATACTAAATGATCCCTTCATTACACTCTCTTGAGGTTGCCTATGGTATGACTAGGGAGCTTCTAACTAACTACTACTAATAATAATAATAGTCAGCCATAAAATACCCTGTAAGGGATCAAAATATATATTGAGTTTAATTGTGCCTCAATAAACATACACATACCAATATACAATACAGATGCATGCATATTGTAACCTGGGTTGCGGAGTTGGAAGGTATGATGTCCAACTCTGATCCTACTGCTAGGATTCCATAAGTTCTGACTCCAACTCTTGGAACTCTAAAATATTTGACCTCCGACTTCAGTTCTTAATTGCAAGATGCAGTTCCTATGTTATTCTTGGTAATCTTTTATGGTTGAAGTTTATTTATTATAGATGTAAATTCTTAACGGCACATTTTATTTTCTATGAAGTTATATTTAGGCTACTCAATTTATTTCCTTCCTTACCAACTTCTATGATTGAATAGAACTCAAATTTAAATGTCATTTACAATGTTTGAGTGCAATTTGCTAGCTATTGGGAATTTTGGTTTTTCCCAATTCCTTTTTTAGTACATCTATAATTGTTGATAAAAGGGTTTCAATAAGTAGGAAATATATAAATTAACTAAAATGAATAGAATCCATGAGCTAATATTAAATATATTTTTACATAATTAACTTACATTATAAATTCTAATTACTGATAGTGTGCACTACATATTTATCTATCTTGTGAGATGTTTGCTATGCTCTGTGAGCTAAAGGTGAATAAAGACATCAAGGATAAATTGATTTTTGTTCACAGTAATTGATTAAAGACATCAAAGGGTTAATAACAATAATTAGTCAAAGAAGAGTCCATGAGCATGTGCTTGTGTAGCAGGTAAAAATGAAATAGACAAACCATGTTAAAAATATCATTTAATTGTACTTCAAGAGTCAGAGTAAGATAAAAAAAAATCACGTTCAGACTCTTGGCATCCCTAAGTCCAAATCAGACTCCACAACTGTGGTGCTGCGGTATTTTAGAAAAGGCTCATTATTTGCCTTCATATCCATCTAATAAAGTCACCATATGGGGAAATGTTCAGGAGGATTTTTTGAATTGAAAAACAGTAATTTATAGTGAGTTGAATTATTTGATCTTTCAAAGATTTTGTTTTCATAATTGTGTAATTCCTAAGGTCTGAAATTAGTACCAGGCTTTAGGAGAATATTTTTATAGAGGATATTTGCTAATTTTCTCATTTGTTAGTTTAGCCACTGAATTTGGACATCAAAAATTTTGTCTTCATAATTTTTAGTTATACTGTATCATAATCTTGCAGTTCATCTTCTGTATCATGATTTTTTTTTCCACTTCAGGAAGGAGATGCTGACTTTGAAGGGTTTGACATTGGCGGTGGTCCTAGCAAGGCAGTTTGTCAGAGGCTCGTTGATTTGGGCTACGCAAAATCTTGCAATGGAAGCAAGCTGTCAGGTGTTAGTCAGACACTTGACAAAAGAACTTCAAAGAAGAAGCAACATCTTACTCCACCTCCCCAAGATGGCTTGTCTCTCACAAGCAACAAATCAGAAGCACCCTCTCTAAATGTGGTGGGTGCAAGGAAAAAATCAGGTCGCATTAGGAAACCCTCTAGAAAAGCCCTTGAGGGTGATGGTGGATCTGAGGAGTGGAAAAGTGAAGCAGAAAATAGTAATGAAGGACCAACGGAAGCTTGCAGTTCTTCACCCAAGAACAAAAGGTCTGTTCAGGCTAACAAAAGCAGAAATGAGATTGAGATCACTCCTCTTGGGATCCCCAGCCGCAGCACTCCCAGTCCTGAGCGGGAAGGAGGTGATCGTGTCAGCCGCAACATTGCTCTCTATGCTGAGACCATCTCTAGCACTGCCCCAGCTCAACCTGCTCGACCTACCAGAAGGAGTAAGTTTTATTTGCATTGGAAATGCATTTTTCATGTAGAAGTATCTGAATGGGTGTTTGAAGTGTGAGTTTTTTGTTTGTTTCATGATGGGTTTGATAGTCCAATGTTTATTTGTATCATGATTGCATTTCCAATTAGAATTAGTATCTTTGAAATTGGTTGTTATATATTGAGATGGATTGATATTGAGATGGAAAAATGCATCTGCCTTAAATGATGTTTGAGTATTAGACTGTACAGAAAGGCCTGAGTGATTCTGAGATAAGTTTATGATATCATTCAACAAACCTTACTGCTTATAATTTAATCACAGATCAAACTTTAGCATTTGTAATAAGGTCTTGGTTGTTTATCAATACATTTCATAGATCTTCATTTTAGAAACCCTTTGTTGACCATTTAAACTGACAATGAAAAATTGGAAAGTGTGATACTGATTCTGTGATGAATTGACTATTCAATAACATTTGCATATTTTGTACTGGAAACTAGGGCTTTGAATGTAATTGCAGTGGGAGATGTTCAAAATTAGAACCCTTTGAAAGCCTAGGGTTAGGTTTGATTATTAAATGCTACAGGGACTAGCATTCCCAGTGAACACTGTTAAGTTACCTTAGCTGTAGGTAGGCATTTGAAACTTTTTTTTTTATTTCTCATATCTTCTTTTTTTGTTTTTTATTTTTTTCACTTTCTTTGCTATCCTATCTTTGTCTTTTTCTCCTCTTCATTCTTAACTTGGTGTGTCCATGTCAGGGGATCCTGTATATGAAGAATACACTTGTGTATAGATTTTTGTGTATAGATTTTTGTGCATAGATTTTTTGTTTCCTATAACCCATAATACTAAATGGTCTTCTCTTTGCTCTTATTGAATAACATTTCATATGGATAGAGAGATTGAAATAAGGTGAAGGTGAATATAGTTATGTAGTTTTTCAAAATTTGCTGCAAACATTTTAAAGGCAGAAAATTGATGAGAGCTAAAATACCACAATTAGGAAACTTGCATTGCGACTACTGATCTAAAAGAAATATATTTTTACAGCTGCAGGGAAGTGTTGATATAGTTTTTGCCATTCAAAGCAGAGTGTTAATTTTTCGATTTGGGTTGCCAGATTTGGTTATAAGTCAATATCAAAGTATTCCGGCCATTGTAATGCTCATTTTTCTCGTGCAGGTATAGCAGAGGCCAATGAAAGAGCCAATCAGGCAGCACCTGCTCCTCACATCCAAGAGAAGATCGAGAAAATCTTGCAGTCGCCTTGGGATGGAAGAGCCAAGCTTTCAGCCACAAACAAGGTACAGTAAATATGGAGCTGACTGCAATGTCACACTGAACATGGGAGGCTGGCAAGTCTCTTGAGTTTAGTGTGGTGGGAACCTTCTCCCAGCATCCTAACCCTCTCTCTGGGGTACTGGGAATATTCATGCTAGCCTGGGGTGCTGGGAACGTTCATACAATCTTAGGTACTGGGAACATCCTCTAGTAAATTTGGTGTGCTAGGAACACTTGCATGCTTACTGGGAAGTGTCTTCTATAAGCAGCACGTTTCAAAGTGTTAAAGTTGGGCATTGATGGCTGGTTAATTCTTTTGACACCTTGTTTTCTTGGTATGCAGTAATTCCAATTTATATGTGAGACTATTGTAGTGAAAAAAAAGTTGTTTTTATTTAACATGGAGTATTTGTGAGTATTCTTAGTGATTTCATATAAGTTGTATGAGTATGTGGCAGTGATTATATTGATAATAAAATTTATTAAGTGTGATTTTGATTCAAGCCTTCTCCTGACATGTGCTTGATGTATCTCTCCTGCAACTACAAAATATATTTTATGCTGTCAGTTTGAAATTGAATTGAGAGTGCTGTTTTATCTGCGGCACAATATTCAGATGTTGGCTGATCCTACAGCTGTTATTACTCACTATTTCTATTTCCTTTCTGGGTTAGTTTAAAAAAAATTATGTGTCTGGAGGTAGTGAAAACTTGATGTTATATGACAGTACTGTGGTCCAATCAATGCTTTGTAGTTATGTAGCTCAATACTGTGCTGTACTTCGTTTGTTGCTATTTTTGTGTGGATGGGTACTAGTCGAATATAAATACAGCTATTTTTTACTTTTGTATTTTTGTCTCTTATATTCTGGAGCACTAGAAAAAAAAATTCAACTGGCATAATTCTTACATGCCTCACGGATCATTGGATAAGCCATAGGGTTGGGTTAGTTAGGTTAGGTTATTGTATTCTTAGTGAGGCATTGTTAGTTCATCTCAGCTATAGATAGACCTTTGGGACTTCCATCTTGTGTGCCCACTTTACTTCTTTGCCAATTTTCAGACTTGTTTTGCTACATCTTTTTCAGCTTTTCTTTCTCATCATTCTTAACTTGCTGTTCCTGTGTACAGGAGATCCTATTTAAGAACATACCTTGTACATAGATTCCTCGTTCTCTATAGTCCATCCTAAATGGTGACATCTCTTCTCTCTCGATGGATCAGATCATGTGAATAGGGAGTTTTAAACCACCTTTATAAATATTGATAATAATATGATTATGTGAAGGCCTGACCTGTTGTCCTTGCATACAGGTGGTGCCCTCCAGCAATGCTCACTCAATGGCCGTTTCGAAGAACATACTCCGCAAGGCTCGCCTCAACCTCAACAAACGAACCTTGCAAAAGATTCGCAATCCGGTCTCTGTGCAGAACTTGCTCATGCAGCAGGTGGAGGGTGAGTGTTCTTCTCCTGTGCCCTAGTTAGCTGGGGCTATGCAGAGACCTTGAAATGGCCTTAGTAAACCAGTGTGAATGACATGCAATAATGGTTGTAAACCATAGAATAGGTTCATTTAACTTCTCACTGCTTTACATATTGTACACTCGAGATTTACTTCAATGTACCTATAGGCTTGTTTAGACAAGAATGCAGCATCTGAGTAGGTAGGATTTCTTTACTGGTTTTGACTGAGTATTGCCAAATATAGCGTTGATGCACCTTTAATTAAGGTAAGGTATGCATAATGTAAAAATATCAGTCAACTTAAAATGTTGTGCGTAGTTAACAGCTAAGTGGTGGAGCTAGCTTGTGCAGGATCGTGCTTCTTGTGCTAGAGAATAATAATACTGAATGCTGTTGGTGAGCATGTGTAGTTGATAGTTAACATAATCTTAGAGTTTGTGATGGTTCAAAATAACTTCAAATTAAACAATGGATGCCCCTTGGGTTGCAATTACCGATTGTTAAAGAAAGCAATTTCTAATGTACCGTATGGTTGATTAAGTGTGTTGAAATTGTGTAGGAAACTATAGCTATTGCAGGTTGACTTGCACCTTAATTTGTAATGATAAGCTTCTCAGGCTTACTTTCAAGTTTCAGCCAGTCTCTTTGACTTCATTTCAATCAATGTGTGAGAACCTGAGAAGATATTCAGTGACATTTTTACCAGGATTTTTAAATTCTCAGTAGCACATTCAGTAGCTAACAGCATGGTTAGCTTATTCTGTGAAACCGTTTTCTTCATGAAATCTGTTACACGTTTTTTTGATGAATTTTAGTTTTACACTTTTGAGGAGTGAACATATTGCTCGAGATTAGTGTGAAGGTTGCTTGTATCAGTGGTGTGACTTATTCGGCTTCCCTGTTGAAATTTGGGAAAGTTGCCAAAGTTTGGTATTATAGTTATTGCAATGTTCCTTCCGAGTGTAATACTAATGAGAAGTGCTAGTCTTCCCTTTTTTCAAGGACTTCGATTCGGATAATTATATTCAATTCATCATTAAGACAGGGATTTCAATAACCATTCTTTGTTCCTTAATTATAGACCAGTAAGAGTTATCTTTCTTTAACTCCTCTCATGTTTCATTCAGAGTTGAGTGATGGAAGTTGTGGCATCTGCCAGTTGAGGGGCCGCTGTGAGATGCTACACAGCACCTCGTGCTGCCAGCACTGTGCTGCCTTCCTCACGTCGCTGGCCGAGAGGCCTCCCCAGCAGGAGCTGCTGTGCCTGCGGGAGTGTGGCGGGTGCCAGCTCGTTGGCATCTCCATTGAAGAGCGATGCAAGGCGTGCTGGCTGTGCCAGGCTCTGCTGTGCTGCACACTGCCAAGCCTCCTGCACGACCGCATGAGGAAGAAGCTGCCGCAGTATCTCAAGGAGAAGGTCCCCACAAGCCTTGCTAGGAGTGTGTACGTCTCTGAGGCTTGCGCCGGCCTCAACTCCTCCAAGATGAATGGAAAGCACTCTGCTAATTCTACACACGGCGTCCCTGCCGCACTACCTGATATGTCTGGGGGGATGTTTGGCTCCATTGTCGACTTGCCGGGAGGCTGGAAAAGGAAAACCGGTCCAGAAGTGGTTGTCATTTCACCCTCAGGAGAAAAATTCAAGTCTATACCAAAGCTTGAAGAGTATCTTCAAAAGCTGGGCATCTGCACTGATGCTCGAGTTCTTTTCGGAGGTTCTGCTCCAGCTACGGATAATGCCATGGATAAAAAATCCCATCCGAGCGTGGGCCAGGGCGATGAGCAACAGCTCTTTCCTAAGCCTGAACAAGTCTCATTCCACAAGAAAAAGAAGAAGAAAAAGAAAAAGAAGAAGCACAAGAGTAGATCTCGTAGCAAAGATGAGATGAAATTGTTTGTTGGAAGTAATGGTAATAATAATAACTGCGTGACTACAACCTTGCCAGGGGGTTGGATAAGACGCACAATATTTCGGCATTCTGGCAACAAAGCCAAGTTTGACGTCTATGTTTTAAGTCCAGACGGCCGAACGTTCCGGTCTCGAAAGCAGTTGTCCGCTTACTTCCAGCAGATAGGAAAAGTAGACGACATAACGAAGTATTTTCCCTTGTTCCACGAGAAAGGAAGCCCCACGGCCACGTCCAGTGAGAGAACGGAGACAGAGTCCAGTACAGAGCCTGACTCCAGCTCTGAGCTTCTGTCTGACACTGACGCTAACGACGTGCTGTCGCTCGATGGCTCGGACAGTGAAGAAGAAACAGCGTCCAGTGCGGTTGCAAAAGGGCCAGAAAACCCCCCAAAGGAGTCTGGTAAAGCGTGTCTGGCTGCTGGCGGTAACTGTGCAACTGAACAGCTGGACGTGTCGTTTGCCAGTGGTGGTGATGCTAGTCAGGAGGATTTTGTTGGCTTCGACAACAAATGTGTTGTGGTACAAAGTGAAATTGCTAATAATCATAAGTGCAAAGATGATCGAGATGATTCGCCGCGGACGGACGATAATTCTGGTGATATATCATGTGATAATAATTCTAGTGTAGCTGTGGTCAAAACAAAACGGTCTTCTATTAGTTTCAAAGTACCTTTTTCTCATTATAGTAATGAAGATATTGGTTTAAGTGATAAGAAGGAGACGTCTGTGCAACACGAAGAGAATCAAAGCAAGAAAAACGAATCATTGCCGGAGGGACAGAAATGTGACAAGGAGAACACCTCCATACCTGTTGAGCAGCTATGTGTCCCCAAGAACACACCAGCCCCCGATATCCAAAAGCTGGAGGTGGAAGTGCCCAAGTTTAAGGCCTTTCAAACTCAGCATTTGGGTAATGGCTGGTCTAGAAAAATTAAATGGAATCAGGACGGCACCGGAAAAGTTTCATTTGTGGTAACTCCTGCTGGATCCAAAATTCAAAGCAACCTTGAACTGCAAGCCTACTTCAAGAAAGAGGGCGGGTCTACATTGGATGCTGCCAAGTTCTTCCCCATCAATCTTAAAAGGGAAGATGTACCCGAGAAAGTTGCCGTTGTACCGCGCGTTTGTAAACCGAAGCAAGCGTCTTTAAAGAAGGACAAGAAAAAACTCGATGTACCTGCCGATGTGTCGGTCAGCGTTGCTGATGGACGCAGTGATGCAGCAGCTCCCCTGCCTGTTGAGAGCTCTGGGGGGCCGCGCATCAAGCGAGTCTGCAGGAGTTTGGAACAGGTCAGTGCCTTGGTAGTCTGTTTTGATTAATATATTAATATGGTAACGCTGCAGCTGACTTGCAAGCAAGGGTCACATTGCAACTTGTTTGCTGTTATTGAAGATGTCGGGCAAATTTATTGCCTGAGAATTTGAGCATGATATAAACTGGGGATTTTGACTTGGATCTGAGGGTTTTATTTACCATGTGTGGCATCTCCTTCAAAAGCTTATAAAATTGGTTAATTGAATTACGTTGTCCGACGTAAATGATTTGCTTGACAGGATCTAAAGCTGGTAGTGGCTAAGAAATGAGGTTGACATATATTTTGACAAGTTAGTTGTGCACTTGACGGTGAAATGTAGCTAATTTGTTCCCCTACAGGAGGCATGGATTAGGCCATAGGCAGTAGGGCTAGGCTAGGTTTGTCTATCGTATGCTGTGGGGACTGGCGTCCCTAGGGAGCCAATGTTAGGTTGCCTCAGCTCGAGCTAGGCTTATCGGGATGTCTGTCTTTCGTGCCCACTTTGCTTCCTTCAATTTTCGCACCTTCGCTAGCTTTTCTTTGTCTTCTCCTTCTCTTCATTTTTAACCTGCTATTTCTATACGCAAGGGATCTTGTATGGGAACGCAAATTGTGCATAGATTCTCCCCCGTTCAATACAGTCCATACTAGATGGTTTCTTCTTCTTTTCGCCCTCTTTGGGTCACATTTTATGTGGGTAGGGAGCTTTGAACTAACTAATTATCAGTAAAACAATGTAATTTATTTATTGTCCGTCTGCCAGGAAGTATTTATCAAAGTGTCCTCTAGAAAAATATGCAAAAAACTACAAACATGAAAAATCTTGTTATTTTGGAATGAAGGAAGACGTTTCAAAAGCTGTGAGGGCCACCCTGTACAACATTTAGGTAATTTTTATGCTAAAGGGGCTGGGTAACGAGTTTATGTTTGACAACAAAAGATAATGTTCCAAGTTAAAATAAAGCGTTTTGTTTTGGAAGGACCCAAACTTAAGTATTTAGAATCGAATTGGTTACCATACTCTATGTTGTCGCGAATTTGTTTATCTATGTAGACGTTATTATCGTTGATGGTGACTGACTGCTTATAACCTGATTGCTTATAACCTCGGATAATGTAAATGGTAGAATGACTTTTAAATCGAGAGACATACGTCGAGACGTATCTAAGCCTTTTCCTCTAAGCTCTTAAAAAAGTGTGTAATACTTGATAAATGAATAACAGGTAAGGATTAACAGTACCGTAGATACGAGTTACCTATATGAATAAAGCTTCCACAGTGTGAGCCTCACATGCTAGAAAGTGCTCGCACCATTCGGATCTGGAGACCATTTTTTTACCTTCGTGAATCCTGTAATACTAGCAAATACACATGCTAGAATTGAAATGTTTTCTTAATTGAACTGCATACCCGGCCGGTCGCGGGCTNCTACTATGCCATCTCACCCTTTCTACTATGCCATCTCACCATGTCTACTCTGCCAGGCCCTTGGGATGCCTCGAGCGACCTTCCCTGTGCTAGAAGACAAAGAGAACAGGGACGTGCTGGAGACGGAGTCCTCTGACAGCGTGTCCTACGAGTCCGCCAGTGCTGTCACGTCCGACGCTGGCGCGCCGCACACCGACCTGGGCGCCAGGAAGAAGGTCAAGAAGCAGGCCAAGGTGTACTCTGTGACTCTCACCGCTACGGGCAAGGTAGACCTTTGTGTTCTGGGCTCAGGTCTTGTTTCTCTACTGTAATTTTAGCTCAAAGCTGTTAATTCAGTTTCCAGCTGTTAATTTAGTTCCCAGCTGTTAATTTAGTTCCCAGCTGTTAA
>VOMN01094011.1:0-12603 GCA_014899125.1 Orchestia grillus
ATAAAACAAGCACTGTTACTGTTATGTACAGTATTTTTTATATTTTTTAAGAAAACGAAAATCCCTTAGTTCTTAAACTTGACGAGATAGAGCAAAACTACGACCAGTTTGGATTTAACACCCAAAAATTACTCAATAACAACTGTTAAACCTAACTCAACAAAAAGTGTGTTCCCCAGTGTAATAAACAGTGGTTTATTTTCGGTTGCTTTAAGTTTTCCGTTTCTCGGATCCGAGTGCCTTCCTCGCACGCATCCACGAGTCTCGCGCTATTATTTTCCGGACCCGCTCGTCATTCAGAAATTGGAGCATTAGCCAGAGATGGTGTTCTCATGTCTCTCTTCAAGGGCGACTCGCACGACAAAGCTCAGACGGAAGAGGGAGACGTAAAACTTCCGCTGAGTAATGTACGGAAATTTGCTCGACCGGAGTTCAAAAGAGGAGCGTATACACGTTTACAAATGTTCTCTGTCCCCCATTGTGCAGGCAAATGAAGTCCTGTTAGAGGACACTCCAAAGGAGTGCGTGTGTCCCTACAGCCGTTCATGCCTTGGAAAAGATGACGTGGATTGTCTTTGATGCGTTCGACCATCAGTACTTCGTAAACATATTTATAGCGACGAAAGTACACATCCTGTTCGATTGATGATGCTACTATGAAACCACTTTGCGGCATCTGTGTTGCATCAAAAATTAACGTCCACGCTTTGTCTTGGAATTCTGTCAAATATCGGACCTCTGTTGTCAGTGCACTGAACTACTTCGTGTCGAGTACTCATGCGTCACTTTCAGACGGCCATGAAAAGTATGGCGCTAGTATTACGGCAGCTAAAACAAGTGGAGAAGCATTTCTCTCTCGTCAGGTTCGTTTTAAATAAGAGACTTTAAGTGGCAGGGGAGGTTATTTACGCCGGAGAGTTTTGATCCAAGGGTTGGCTATAATGAGCTATTTGTTTTGACGTGGAGTCTTTTCTTAATTTGTTTTGCATATCGGTAACAGTATATTTTTTCTACATCGGCCGGCCGCACGACGGGAAGGAGCCCTGCGCTGTGTCATGTTCAGCAGAGCAAACACAGGGGTTATGCTGCTGCACAAGTTCGTGCCATATGTTAGCACGGGAGTTGCCATGTCTGCACCAGGGCTTGTACTGACACAGATTTAGACTAGCTTCTTTAATTAGAAAAATACTGAGAAGTTTTGACGATCCCACGGTTGTTATATAGTGATGAATAATGCATAAATACCTTACCGCCTCATTCATTCTGTGTGACGAATAATGTGATAGATTAGTCTAGCTGCAAATGCATACCTTGTGGCGAGTAGCTGGCCTTGTTCTCTATTTTTGGCTGCACTCGTACGCTTCCTTTTCTTCAAGTCCGTACATTTACGAGTATCCAATATAATGGCCTAAAACCGTACACCCTCCCTGGACCTGAGCTCGTCATTAGACATTCATGATTTGGTCACAAGTTACGCATGCGAGCTATGACAACTTGGCAAGTAAATTTCATGATTAAAGTTTACACGCTCGACTGCTCTTTCTAATTACAGGACGCTTCGTTAGATCGTAGCTGGTACCTCGCGGCTGCTTAACGTTACTTTACTGTTCCGTGTGGTGACGGTGGGGTGATTGCACTTAGAGTTCTGACCGTCCAAGCCTCACATATACTTTTGAGCTGATAGGAGCCCCAACTTTTCAGTGTTTCAGAAAAGTGAACACAGGAATTGGTGAACGTGATAAAAATCAGGGTAATATTGAATACTTGGAAGAATGCCTTAATTACAAGATTATCCCTAAATTTTTGCAAGTTGAATTAAACGCTTAAATTTTAGAACTATCTTCTACCTGCGCGTCTTGGCAGTTCACAACTTCTTCAAAATTAAATTAGGTTTAGGTAAAAATAGTTGTATAGAAGAAACTCACACAACGGGAATTCGATATATTGAACACCAAAGTGGGTCAAATTGCGCAGATGATTGACAGAAAAGAAATTAGGGAATTTATTTTTAATTTTGAGGAGGTTTCCATCAACATCTAGTCTCGCGCAATACTTTAAACTGACGTCACTGGGTCCCAAAAGCGCTCGAGTTTAACTCGAACATGTGCAGTCGCCCGAGCTGCAGGAGATCAGTAAAAAAAGGATGAGTTCGTTAGAAACATCGGAAAACTGTTGGATTGAACACGTTCCTCACTGGTGAATACTTATACCCGAGCTGTTCCACGAGGGGCGAGATATTTGAATTCGGCGATACCTTCGTCTTTTGAAGTTGACGTATTTTTATTATTTAAGCGTTCTATCTCTATTTCTCTCTCTATTTCTCTCTCTATTTATCTCTCTATTTCTGTCTCTCTTTCTCTCTCTCTCTCTTTACTCGGATTAATGACTTTCAGTTAATATCCTAATACAATTATGAAGTATTTCTGCAAGCGTAAATAAAATGAGTGTTGGCGCATTGGCAAACCATTACGCAGCAGTGGTTGGTTGGTACACCGGTGGCCCAGTACGTAGGTAACGTGTTTAGATCACGGCCGAAATTTGTGTACCAATAGAAGTACAAGGGTTGTATTGAGAGTTATATACGCTTACTTCAGAGGTAAATTAACGGGGATACTGCAGTAAAATTCAACATCACTATTGGTTTAGTCTTGAACTCTATAGAATGAGGGATAAAGTTCGTGAATTTGTTTCAATTTCAACCCAAATTATGGACGAACAGAAGAGTAAACACCATCGTGTGCCATGCTTTGTGAGCTGCCTGTCCCTCGATCGGCTCAGGTCTACAGCACTCCTGGGTAACCTCCTCTTGCTGGGTGGAAAGGTGCTCATAGAGAAGAGAATACAAAATGGCAAGAGACGCGAGCCGAGTGGTCCATTCTCGAGTTTCTATTAAAGTCCCTTGCCGTCTGCTAAATTGATATTTTAGATTTATATTCACCGTGTTACACATCGATGCATTTCGTGTCGCTCGGTCTGAAATCGAACATATGAGATTGACGTAAGCTTTTTGGCACTTTCCATCTATTAAATACTAACGGGAAGTTCATTATACGCAAAATGTGCATCTTACGCATGTTGTGAGTAAAATGTTTTATGCGATCTCGTTAGCTCTACGAGGATCCTCAGAAGTATCCCTAAGCAGTTATTCAAATGAAATCAGCAACACTTACTCGTATTCAGTTTTAGGGAGTGTTTTACCTTCGACTTCTCCACCGTCTCTCCCCCCAAGCTGTGGAAGTCGACTCGTAGAGCAGCCATTCCTTACACCAGCGAACGTTTTCGGTTTTCTTCGCGTGATGCTCTGAGATCGCCTTCTCGTCTTAACGAGGCGATTTAGTTGCGGCCGCTTTTGTTATTCTAAAAATGAGCTGTGCTGATCAAAACATTCGAGTTTGGCAACCCTTGATGGAACTTGAACCAAATCTAAATCTAACACTCATGTTGGCTTGGAAGGAGTAGAAATAAAAACGCAGCAGCGACCAGCAGCATATCAGTAGGCAGTGCAACCTATCAGCTTTTTCTATTTTTGATTGAGTTAGCGTGGCAAAATGAGACGCAGTCGGGCTGAGCTTGGGTGTCTGCATCGGTGCATGAAAATAAAACTTCAGCAGCGGGTGTCGTGTATAGTTTTTCAACGGTCTCGACCGGCTAAGCTGGCAAGCTTAGTGGGGTGCTGTTGGCAACGGTGCATCTTTGACCCGTGCGATGAATTTTTTACACGTCTTGCAGTAACTGTTGAATAGAAACTGTGCCCGGTCAAATATTTCTGCATTTATTTACAAGTACACAGGGTGTTAGGAAACAGATGTACAAACTCTCACACCTACCAGGAGGTGACAAGTTAAACACTTTTACCTCTACGTAGCTTTCTGAAAAAAATTGATTTTTGAGATATTTGATGGAAACGTTTGAGTCGGTAAGTTTTACATTATCCCAGATCATGCATCAAGGTAACTTCTTACTTACGTATTTGTTGCTGTTCATTCTCTATTGTGACCTGGCACTGGCAACATGAACCGCTTAATAAACACAGAAATGGGAAACGTGCGCCTTGCTCGTGGGGCTGCTTATGGTGACGCCACACAGGCAGTCAGACTGTATCTTAAGCGTTCCCTAAGCCATTGCACACGTGGTCATAAAATATTTTCAAATTTACGAGTAGATGTCGAAGAGCCAGTGCTAAGCTATTTTTATCGTAATCCAAAATCTAACACGCGTGTTATCACAAGTGCACCGTTGTGGGTGGTGGAAACTTTGAACAATTTTTGTAAAGTAACTATGAAGAAATTATTACGGCGAATTTTATTATCAAATATCCTCCTTTCCAACATTAAACACTTCATATCTCAGGAAGCAAATTTTTTTCGTGAAGTTGCCACTTTCTAATAGGTGTGAAATTTTGTATCTTTCTTTCGCTAACACTCTGTATTTAGATCCCTGAATGGCAGCCATCTCGCAAGCTAGTTGTTCAAGCCAATCGCGCAAGGCTTTTTTTGTCAGGGAAAAGTATTTGTTCTATAATTATTATTTTGCTAATTTCCTTTCATAAAGTCTCCACATGCCACGGTCGTACATTTATTTTTCTTCGATAATCTATTAAATATGCGGCGTAACATCAGCAAGGCCTGAAACAATGATAGACCAAAGATGTAATCAAGTTCTTCTCTGAAGTCCAGTAACTCGATAAGATCGTCAGTGAAAAGAACAAACGCAGCGACTTGTTGCTCGACTCTCAAGTACGTCCTGCTATTATTTTATGAGGATTGTACGTTATTTGCTTCAGTCTGACGGTACGTGACACAAAATATTTCAAGAAATCACAAAAGAGCTAATGAGTCACGCTGTATTTTCTTTAATCTCTTTTAAATCTAATGGAAAATTAGCAGCTGTTGCTTTCATACTAAGTCTTTGAAATGAAACAAATCTGGGTACGTATCACTATATTTTAACTTTTGTAAAACAGGCGATCTACACTGCCTTGCAGATTACTCGAAGGAGCTCTTGCTGTGTGGCTCGCAAAAATAGCCTCCTTAGCCGTCTTGAAGCAGTTGTTGCAGGCTCCGAGCGGGGGGAGGCCGCTTGTTACACCCATCCGCTGGCGTCTGCAAGCCCGAGAATCTTGTCTTGACGCAGATAATTGCATTGCAGCTCACCTGGAATTACTGAGCCTTCTGTGCGAATTCTGGAGCCTCAGAATGAAGGAGACGCGTTTAGGAGCCCGCCATGAGGGATGCGGAGGAGTCTGGCCGCATGATTCAGGACCTGTCGTCTATTGTACACATGTAAAGCCGTCCGGGCTAAGAGTGGGTAGTTTTAATTGTTGCTCAGAGGTTTGTGTGGCTGTAAACTACAGCTTGTGTCATGGCTGCGGCTGGAGATGAGGGCAAGAGTACCATATTGGTATGGTTATTGCTGGTGGTGGGGAGCCTGCTCTCCGGTACACTCTCATAAATTTCCGAGGAATGAGTCTAAGGGTTACTCTTAATTAATGAGTTACTTTTCAAGATGAAAAATCCGTAGGCCTATGATCAAACGCAAGGACTGAATGTCGCAAAGTTACTTGTAGCCCGTAAGCCTTTTTTTGTAAGTCACTTCAGCCAATCGTGCAAGGGTTTTATCCCAGATAAAGTATTTGTTCAATTATTATTTTACTAATTTTATTAGGTAAAGTCTCCTCATGTGCAAGTAAAAATTGAATTAGAAGCGTTTAAGGAATGGATGAAGCTCCAGTTAATTTTATCTCTGACCTAACCGCACGGACTTCCTTAACGTCTGTTATAGTTCTTGAAAATTTGTGTCGTAAATTTACATTTACTCAAAACGAAACTATGTTACACTCCTACGTATATAATGAAAATAAAGTAAAACAGTAGAGCAAAGATTTGTTTATGCGTCTCACCTGTTATCACACAAGTTAACATTTTAGCCGAGCAGTTGAGCTGGGACGGAATCGGATGAGCTATGCTGCTGCTAACGCGTCTCCGTGAAAACTTCCTCATGACGAGTCAGTCCTCGCCGTAATGGGCCTGTCGTGATCCTCATTTCCGTAATCCTGGCGGCATATTCTCTGGTTTTCTACAATGTTGGCCAAATATATTCCTCATTCATCTCTCTCCTCCTCTCCCCCTTTTCCCCTCTTCCTCTTCTCTCTCTCTCCCTCTCTCCCTCTCTCTCTCTCACCGTTGTGTTCAAGTGTTCAGAAAGGAGCTCGTGCACTAAGACAAAATTTTAGTATGAGTGCGATTACCTTTGGATTACTAGCGGTATCAATAATATTAACAGATATTGACGTATATTCTAAGCTAAACGGATCAATGTGAAACATAATTTCCCAATTCCTGTGGAATAATTTTGAAAAATTCACAAACGCACCTGACAGTGGTTATTAATCCCACGTTACTTTTTTAGTCGTACGTTTGATTTTGGTCAACCCCTTCATTTTACTTTAAATATTCGTCATTTTCTGTTTTTGTATCTTTCGAAATTTTAACAGATGCTGTAACTGCTTACATTATCTCAGGGAGCATAGGATAGGCAATATGGTTAGGTTTATCTATGGGCAAAAATAATCCATAGAATAGGCAATGGTGTTAGGTTTGTCTATATGCAATAATAATGAACTATAGAGTATGCAATAGGGTTAGGTTTGTCTATAAGCAATAACAATAATTTATACATAGTATAGGCAATAGGGTTTGGTTTACCTGTGGCAGCGTTTCTCGACCGGGGTTTGGCCATACTCTGGAGGTGCTGCACAGAGTCCCTAAGGGTTCCGAAAAAAACTTTCTTAGATCACCTCACTTGGTTTTGCTTTTATTAAATTTATTCACTCTCGAATATCTATTTAATTTGATAAACGTAAACAAGTCTTTGTTCCGTTTTGGTTTGCTTGCGAATTCACCAAGATTTTAAGAGCGAAGAACACTCGAAGGAAAGCGATTATGTTTATTAAGAGCGCGTTTGAGTCCAGCTCCACCATCAGGTCTGTGAAAGCAGATGCAAGTCTGACTTAAAATAGACAAGCAATGATTGTGGATGACAGATCCAGAAATGCAACATAAGCCAATGAACACATTAATATGCAGGAGAATAATCTGTTTACGATTTGAAGGGGATATGAGCTATGAACACATTGCTATGAATAGAAATTATATATATATATATATACTTTAAAGGTGATATGAGCTTTCTGTACTGTTGAGAATGGGTTTTCTATTAAAAATGTGTAGGGACTCTAAAATCCTCGAGTTACCTGGATTTGATGCAGAGTCTAAAATTTTGAAATCACTTTTGTATATTGGAACATGGCATATACCAGCATGAAAACGTCCAGCTAGGTGAGTAGGGCGTGCTAATTGGCGACCTGTACGAAAGCCTCTTCCGCAGTGTCCGGCTATTCTGGCATAAAGATTTCGTGACGTCACACCAGCGCACGATGGTGTGCACTGCGCGTGCGCACGCCCATTGACCAGAGAAACCCGCATCTCAGCAGGAAACGTATCTTTGTACCTGAAAAAAAAGAAGTCATTTAAAAATCGTTCATACGAAACCATACATTCAAAAAAAATTTTCAAACGGTGATTTTAATTCTCGTGACAGCTTTACAGAGGGAACACCGAAGTATGGAAACGAGTAATACAGATAATTTCAATCGTCGTCAATGGTTAAGGGTTCTTTGTATTGATGAGCCAGAATTTTTTTAATATGAAAGGTAATAATAAATTTAATCTACCTAAAGAAATCCATTCTTCGTGAAAAAAACTGCGCGGAAGTTCAAATTCACAGTGCATATTTTGAGAGGCTGGTCAAATTTTGTAGCCTCTATTGACAAAAGTTCGAACGTAGTTAACTTTGAAACTTCATGCGCAGCAACTGAAGAAACTCGTGCACAGTCTTGTATAAGTCATTTGAATGTATACTGAGGTCTGAATTAAATTGATCCTCATCTCTACAGTTATTAGACACTGAGGAAAGACAAGGCTATTTTTCCTTTCAACGTCCATTGCAAACTTGAGAGATCTTTGTTTCGGATTCAGGTAGTCTAATAATTGCTCTAAATGAGATGGGTCATGAAAAAGAAGAAACGTATCACCTACATATCGATTGTAATTGATTCTTTCGAATTGCAAGTAGGCATTTCTCCCGTATATAAATGTGTTCATTGGGTTCTGTTGTATTTTTGAATCTATTTTAAAAAATAATTTCAATAACTTTCATTTCAGACTTCTATCAGCTTTCACAGAACTGTTGATAGAGCTCTACTCGAAAACGTTTTTTTTAATAAATATGATCGGTTTCTTGGAGTGTTCTTCGCTTTTAAGCTTTTAGTTCATATGCCCAATATTGTAAACGACGCACAATATATACTTAGTTGTAATTTTGTCTTATACAAATCATGTATAACCTATTTTGTTCTTGAACACAGTTGTAAAAAGGTTGTGGAACGCTGGTCTATCGTATGCTATGGGAACTGGCGACCTAAGGGAGGACCTGTTCGGTTACCTCGGCTATGGATAGGCCTTTAAGGTTTTATTTTTCGTATCAAGTTTACTCACTCTAATTTTCATACTTTCTTCGCTCTCTATCTTTTGTTTGTTCTCTTCAGTCACAACTTTCGGTTTCTATTCGCAGGGATGCTGTGTGGGAACACACTTTTTACGTAGATTTCCCGGTTTCTACAGCCCCCATTCTAAATGCTCCCTCTTCTCATATGGTGCGACGTAGTGCGAGTCACAAGCGCTGGGAGCTGCAACACCGCTACTCGGAAAAGTAAATGCTTGCCACTCGGTACGCCAAGCGACAGTCTGTGGTGCGAGTCACAGAAGCGCTGGGAGCTGCAACACCACTACTTGAAAAAGTAAATGCTTGCCACTCGGTACGCCAAGCGACAGTCTGTGGCTCACAAGTTGGGCTGCTGTTGTTGAGGAGACTACGTTCGTCATGGAGACACCGGCCAGATTTGGCATCTATTTGCAGGATGTTATGGAGTCTTTGCATGGTTTCCTTAGGGCCGCAAAACAAAAGGCTGACAATGGAGAAACAACTTCCTGCTCCTGATGTGTTTACGATGGCAGACGAGCCTATTTCCTCTCACTTCTTTGTACCTCACCCTGAATAAGAACTGATCCATTGTCAGTAGATCCCTCCACACAAGCGACTATTGAATGGCAATCTAATTTTGAAAACACGAGCTTAGATGCAAAGATGCTGCTGGGGAGAATGCGTCAGTCGATGTGTGTTGGCATGCACTCTACGTTGGCTGCAAAAGATTTAAGGATATAGCAGTGCGATTGTAGCTTCTCTCTATCAAAGTCGTCTCTAGGAAATCGTCACTAAAATTCGTATTAATCTATGAAAAATATTCATTTTCTATGCCGATCGAAGTTAAAGAAGATATTTTACGACCGAATGGAACTCTCCACCTATTGCTAGCTGTGACTTAAATACATTCTGGCCGCTGGCATTTCCCTCGTACTGGTATTGCGCGCGGTAACTGTATGTCGCAAGGAAAGCAATGCGCTTTATGGAATGTCGAATCATTTTTTTCCAAGTTTTCTCCGATTCAATCACAGGGCCAAAAAATTTTGAGTTCAATATAGCCCGTTTATATTAGGCATTGATTCATTAGAAAATAAATTTTCTAATCGTATCTACCGAGAGAATTAAATATCGTCTCACCCAAGACAATACTTCGAGTACAGCACTAGCTTGAATGGAGGAAGTTGTTTTTCTTGCACCTCGCATCTCTGTTGCACGGCCTGGATGTCGGATGCCTTTGTATCTGGTGAGCTAAAACTCTAAGTTTCCCTAAGCCCGCGTCAAAATGTGCGCTGAGCTAATTTGGGTAGGTCTGAGTGCTGAGCGCAACACCGACCTGGACGAGACCGCGGGAATTAAGCTCGATTTCGACACAAAACTTCATTTTATTTACGTGGGAAATTAGGCGATGATGTTTACGCGTGACGGCTTCCGCCCTGACGTCGTCTATGCGGGCTGATAAGCCGCTGTAAAAGCGGTGGATTGCGGCGAAGGGAAGACCAATTTCAGGATGAAATGAATCCGGTCAGGCAAAAGTAAATCATCTATTCCTCGTAAGGGACTGCTTTATTTTTCTTTAACGCTGACTAGCCAGAATATCCAGCTTTAACCGAAGCTAAATTTCGCGCACAGTACAGCTGTATAGCGTGCCGTCGTAATGAGTGGAGCTCTCCTCCGGCCGCTGTTAGGTACAGCCTTGATTTTAACGACCGAACAATTTTTGCTGTATGGTTGCAGTTTGCTTAGTGCATAAAACCACAGTCTTAAGTATCCAGACATGCAGTACGACTGCATTTAGCTCAGCATGGAAAGTTGGCAGTGGCTTTATCCAACTGAACCGTACAGCCCTACTAATTTATTTGGCTTATCAGGAGCGAGTTTTTACTATTTTGCTAATTTGCTGTGTAGTGCGTCATACTGATGTGACTGTGAACAGAAAGTAGTGTTTTATTCGATTTGATTTAGAAATATCATCTCACAAATCTGTTATTTGCTCAATTTTCTACACGTTAATGTCACACAGCCGAGCGCCTGTAAAAAACTTCCCTGTACAATTACGACTGTTTCGATTTAAAATTAACTCGCATAATTAACAGTAATCTAAAGCAAGATATCATCTAATCAATTTTTCCGTCGACTAATGCAGTATTTGGAGATTTATATTTTCACGGAGGCCAAAATAAGTCCAAAAATTTAATACGTATCGCTTGAATTGAAAACTCTTCTGCAAAGTTGTGTGAGAACATTTCCGCATGCGGCACACACAAGGCCGAGCCAATAAATGATCAGACATGAGCCCTCATTGAAGAGCCTCAACTCCCATTCGGTGATGGGGGTGGGGTGGCAGGGNGAGTCCTTGTGGAAATGTGTGATTGCTGCTCGACCGAAACTGTCGACTCGCGCCCTCAATTTGCATGCATTGATCGTTGTGTAGAAGCAACTGAAAATTCGTTCAAAAATGAGCGCTTGTCATGTAGCTAGAATGTATTCTTCACGATGCTTCAAAAGTGAAGCGTGTCGACTGGTCTTGTCTGTCACTTGAAAGCGTTCACTACGATAAAACGCCCTCCAGCGCTGCAGTGCGTCTGGAAATTGCAGCCGGTAACGGCACATGCAATCGCCACCACGAAGCGTTCTTAGATTGGAGTCGCCTGGAAACCCAAACTCAAATTCCAAAATTTGAAATAATGCTACGGCAACATTTTATTTGCGAAATATTCATCATTTTAGTACGTTCTAGGGTAAATAAAAGCCATGTTTGTTTAGATTACTTCTCATTCGCACATGAATCTCAGAAAAAATATCGATAAATCATAAGAATCTCTTGAGTGCCGCGCGATACTTCGGTCGTGGGTACGCATTTGAGATGAAGTGATCAGAGTGCTCAGAAAAGTTACCGAGTTTACCTTAAGTTGCCTCAGTTTACGAAGCGATGCGGGAGCATTAGAGTCCCGCTACACAACAAACGGCACTGCAAACTTCTCAGCAATTTGCTGAGTCACTGCGACGGAGGTGGCTGTGGGCGGGCTCGACTGTGCTCCCTCGCTCACGCGGGAAACTTTGGAACAGCAGCGGCTCAAGAATGGGGGAAACTCTATAAACGATGTGTACAGCGAGGAGCCGGGTTTTTAAGTTTTTTTCGTAAGAAAATATGGATGCTTAAAATATGTGATGTATAAAGTTTACAACGAAAGAATAAGGTGCTCTTGCTCTGAAATTGAACACACTGCGTTCACACGAGCTTCAAAAATTTCTTGCGAAGCGTTGAATAATTTGTATTTATATGAAGGCTTGATAAGAAAACCAAGAAGTGAGATCATCGGGTAGAATTACCAATTACCGGTAAGACATTAACGGCGAAAATATTTGTTGTTAAATAAATGGTACGGTTCTGAATAAGTTATCGCGTTTTCGATCAAAGGGCTTGCTTCGAATGATGATGCCGATAAAATTGAATAACTGTATTAATATCAGGTGGTCCTTGCGAGTGCCTTAATGCTCTTGAAGTCATTTCGGAAAATTTTAGTCGTGACTGGACCTATAAATTTAAACATACGGTTTCCTGTTGGGAACGTACATATAATAGTCAGACATAATTATCAGTTATTACAGACACCTCACTTCATTGTGCCGGATATCGAAGTTCATAAAGTTACAATTCATCATGTCAGACATCACGCTCCATCATGCCAGATATCACGCTCCATCATGTCAGACATCACGCTCCATGATGCCAGACATCACGCTCCATGATGCCAGAAATCACGCTCCATCATGTCAGACGCTACAAACACTGTTCAGGACATGGTAACCGACGTACTCACTTCTCAACACCACCCTGCACACTCGTGACGCACCTCGAGGCACACCACTCAGTCCTTGCATGAAGGTGTTCACTAGACGGTATCTAATTCAGCCCCATTTGCGCTAGGCAGTCAACAACGGCCTTAGCATTAGTTGGTCCCACTTTCTCCTACTCATCTAGAGTGGTAATTAAGGACACATCATGCAGTATCGGGGAAAGAGGTGTAAGTTCTTCAACCCAACGTTGTGTTGGAGGGCAGC
>VOMN01094016.1:0-16874 GCA_014899125.1 Orchestia grillus
CCGCATGTTTTCCCGCGATCACCTGGCGCAGTCTGACACAGATAATTTTTAAATTTCATTCAAGTGCTTCCCTTAAATATCGAGGAATGCAGAAGCGCCAGATAGATATCAAGTTGGTCAAAGTCAAAGGATAAAGACACTTCAAGCACTCTGACAACATTGCACATATTACGTGAGCATAAACTTTTTAACTACTTTCACTAACTGAGCAATCATCTGCGGGGGAATAGTTTCTGTATTGCTACTTCGTAAAGGATTCACAGCCGCCGGTCTCTGGAAGAATCTGCAATAGGGGACACAAATTGTTTGGCATAATGAACAAAAGCGTCATACATCCATATCGTAACAAACGTTAAACGTGTTTGAGGAGCTTCGAACTGAATTTTTCACTTGACCGTTTGACACGAGTGCGCAACATGTCATGAAGGCAATGAATTCAGATACAGTTCTATGTCATTCGGTTTTAATATTATGAATATAAAAGAAAAATTCACGCACTGACTTAAAGGATCGATGTTAGCGATGCTCTCAAGACACGAATTGAGGCCCCAAAATCATACGGTACCAAGCGCAATATATAGCGAACACGAGTTACCTCTACCACTGCCATCCTCAAACCCTCCTCTGTCTCAAGAAAGAACCATTTGAAAAACAATAGAATACCTCGATTAGTTGCCCCAGATACACAGGTTTCAAAGTCGTCAAACCCAGAAGCCGTTTTCTGACATTTTTAAAAAGCGGCGCTTGGTACCGTATGTTTCCCGGGGGCCTCAATTCAGAGGAAGAATTTGGTTATAACTAGAATATCGCTTAGAAATGAGACCGCAAAAACGCATCTTACGGTACAGGTTACGAATGAAATCTGGGCGAGCGCATTAGCATGTGAGGACGCTACAGAACCGTTTGAGAAAGTGTTCCCTAGCAAACACTGAAATCATTTTTTTAAATCTGAATTTCAAATTTCATTTAGAATCTCCATGTTGTTTGATACACTCGCTTTGAGCATCAAGAACAAGGCTCTACAATTGATTCTTATTCTACCTCTGAGAAAAGCACATGCCCACTGAAGGTTACATCATAAATTTTTCAAAATGAAACCAACACAATTCCATTATGGAACCAATATTGCCAAAGCTATTGCAATAGAGCTGCTATGCTCGCTGCCGCAACAAGACAATAACTTGTTGCATGAGCACTCCTGCAACTAGCAATAATGTAACTACTCATCACAACTAAATTGCCACTTGTAGCAAAATGTTGCCACTTGCTACCCCGGCAACACTCTTCTCAAGCGCCTAACAATTTCCAGATTCCATAGCCCACAAAGAGCCCAGACAAGTCAGATTACTGCTGCGCCTCCTAGCGGACAGGAAGGAAAAAACTGGGTTGGTTTCTGCTCCGACGAGTTTTGGGCTACATTTCTTGACATGAAAAACGGATCGAAAACAGATCATTAAGATTCAGATGAGCGCTGAAGTAGTGATACATTCCTAAGTGAAGACAGAAAATAAATTCAGCAATGGGGGCAAATTTCTAATGGAATTATGACTAGCGGCCTTTGGTAAAATATTTGTCCAATTTGTAGTTGTTATATAATGCAGGATTTCAAAGGGTATCGTAAAAATATTTGCAATTTGCATGGTGTCGAAATCATTTTGGCGCGTAAATGAAAGAATTCTACCCACTAAACACTGATTTACGAGTACTTT
This sequence comes from Orchestia grillus, assembly GCA_014899125.1. Classification (NCBI taxonomy): domain Eukaryota; kingdom Metazoa; phylum Arthropoda; class Malacostraca; order Amphipoda; family Talitridae; genus Orchestia; species Orchestia grillus. The sequence goes on from VOMN01094016.1 coordinate 1,710, forward strand.
ATCTTCAGAGGCGAGACTTCCACGTGCATCACATTGCTCGTCACAGCAAGTAGCGTTAGTTGCAGGAACAAGATCCGGCGATCACGGTACCTGACTAGCGTCAGCAACTTCTTATAAAACAATCCCACAACCAGGCATCATCATGAAAAAAACGAACAGAAATATGGTTTGGACCCGACTGCGCAGTTGTAGATGCTGATTCGTTAATTTGTCGACAACAGCTGCAGGGTTCTGTAAGGGCAACTCGAAATGAATAGGGGACACCTGTTTCCACTATTGTGGTGCACAATCATGACCAACCCATGGTGCTCCTGAAATTGATGTTAAGACAATATTTCAGTACCAATGAAAGCCAATAGGCAGTGCAACATAGAAGAGCAGAAAAATAGGATATCTTGCCTGATATACAGGATTACTATTAGTAAGAATGAGGGACACGCAATGGCCAAGAGATTTTGCTATTACAAACAAGGCATTCGTGATCGTCGATCGCAACGCCTCTTGAGCTTCCAGCGGCCAGTACTTGGGGTGAGTTAGCGTCCAATATTCAAGCAGGTTGGCATCGAAATCAAACGTACATGTGGAGTGAGGTTGATCTCCAGTTGAATCTGCAATTCTCAGAAAGGAAGAGTGTAATTTGGTTCCCATCACTGTAGGCAGGCGAGATGTGATATCAAAATTATGTTAAAGTGGTGACCGAATACCGCTCAACTTAGGGGTGGTTCCATAGTTAACAGCCACGTATTAGCGGTGGGGGTAGTTTGATGAAGGCAGTCTTCGGACGGAGTGCAGGTAAGAAGGTGAGACACGCACTCACCTGCCCTGCTCTGAGGCAGCTACCATCAAAAATGTCAGACTGGGAAGCGGAAAAAACTTGTTGCTAAGCCCAATAATTAAATTGAAAGGAAATTTTAGTGGTGATAATTGAGGACTGATATTGTTTCAATCTAAATGTGGAGATTCCTTTCCCTAATAAAATATCACGAGTATTTGTCCTTTAACCCACAATTACAGAAGACTTTCATACAAAAATGCTTTGTAACTCCATGCAATAGTGCTGAGTCTTGCAGGCTGTGTCTGTCGCAGCGTGGTATGATTAATGTCATCATCGCAGAACTGCACTAAATCTGATTATATCGACGCTAAATTCGCTCAAGAATTATCCGAGTGTAGATGATTTGAACTTGATGAATAATAATAAAGCTGATTATTTCTCAGTGGGATAATTCAGTTGTCTCAAGCAGTTCACCAAACGGCACGCAGGCAACAATAAGTGATGCAAAACTTGGACGAATTTCACGTATAGGAAGATGAGTGAATGCCTTAGGGCTAGGAGGCCATGCCTGGCTGTAAAGCATACAAAGAGCGTCATCTGAGCCAGCAATCAATCAAACTTGAGTGTTCCCTTAACCGTTATTCTCACACATTATTTTTAGAATATTTTCTACGCTCAGATTCCAAAAATATGTTGAGGACTTCTCAGTTATATTACTAGATATTGCTTGGAAAGTATCAACGAATTTGTTCAAAAATAATATAGTTAATATTTCACTAACAGTATTCTCACGCGTACTTAGTGATTGATGAGGATTTTTAAACTTAAAAGTGCTGCAACATACATGATGCTGCCCTGTACATGATATATACCGCACCTCCTTCATGCACCACTGGATTTGCGTTCAACATTTGCAGTTCCAGCTATTATAAAATACATGTGGTCTCGCGTCCAGAGCACATGTTTCCAATACTTGAACAGAAAATTTTGAACACAAATCAAAGGGCGCATAAAACAAGCATGGCATGTATCGAGGATTACCAGTAGTTACATCAATCACGAACGCAGGGCCCAGCAGCTTACTAGTGTTAAAACACCATGATCTATGCATGTACTACACAACATAAGCTCTTTTATCGTCAGCGGATAATTCATTCATCTAATAAAATAGTTCGATAAAAAATTCCCTTTCTAGGACAGCTGGTTAAGAAGACGAGAGTGAGAGTACGTATTCTACAACGGTCTTTATGCCATCTATGTAGTTGAATAACCAACTAAATTTTACCATAAGGTATCCCCATATTTTCTACGCGTCGCAATGATCGTCTGAGGACATTAGAAGGCTGGGGTAAAAGGAACGTCTCTCATATTTGAAAAAAATTTGATTGTAAAAAAATATGTTGGTGCGAGTGAGGAAGATTTCATGGCGATGTAAAACATTCAGCCTTTGTCTTTGAGGGTCTGTTATTATTTAATTATTAAGAGGTTACGTCAATTAAATCTTTATGTGAAATTCTATGTGAAGTAAACTTCAAGTAAATCTACTTTAAGAGTGAAATTTGAAGTAGTATCGATTTTGAGTACGAGTATTTTCACTGAAGGTTCTAATGGGCAGCTCTTCCTAATGAGAGAATTTTTTAGTAATAATACACACGTGTCTTCCGCATGCCTTCATCATAGTACAGAGTAAAATGCAGTTATTTTTCACTTATAGTCACGCGTTCACGCGTGAGCAATAACTTCACGAGGCACAAAATTCACTGCATGTCCGTAAAAAATTGCTGATTCATACATCAATCGCAGTGGCGTGAAAATTTCGAGAGTGAAATGTTTCAGGTGAATGTTGTGAATAATAAAAAATATATACTGAGCTTTCAGAATGCAGAACAACAGCCTGGGATATAATGTACGGGCAAAATTTCATATAAACTTGTGTTGAGTCATCATGGACACGATGCATAAAAGTTCAAGTATTAATAGCCAGGGTTTGTAATGTGCCCCGGGTCCTGCGTTCTGAGTTCTGTACATTTTGTACACGAGGCTTAAGGGTCCGATAAATTGAGTGTCGTCAGGAGTACGATTGGCGGGCTGCATCATGACTGTGTGGCTAGCTGGAAATCGGCGAGAATTAATCAAATGAGAGGCACGTAATATCCGGAGGCCTGTGGTCGCACGGCGTCCGTCCGTTTAGTGCCCAATGGAAAACAACTCGTGTCCGCTACCAATGCAATTGGCCCTGTTTCGCAAGCGATCAAAATAGCAGCAGACACCCGTGTTGCCGGTTGCGTTGAGCTGATAGTGATATTCCCAATGTCCTTCACTCTTTCAGGAGGCTGCAAGAGCTCGAAATTTAGCGCTCATTGATTGAAAGCGTCACCACAGAAAAAGTGAGACGCGTCTCTACAATCTCTAATCAATGGGGTTGAAAATTATGTTTGACTTCCGTCCTTCATTTCCAGTACATCCTCGCGTGGCTCCAAGAATAACGTGGCCAACATTTGCGCTATTAATATCCTCCTCAGATCGGCCATAAGACAATTTCTTGTCTTTTCAATGCTTCATTTCTTCCAGTGAGGAGGGATGGATTCCTTATGGGCAGTGAAGTTAGTTTGAGTAGGAAAAATGTATGTAATGAATTAAAATGGGAGGGGCAAAATATTCTAAATAATTAAGAATAAACCTTATGTAACTTGGTTTTGGTGACGGGAAATTTCGAAATGGGGCATTTGGCCCCAACCTTCTTTCTAACGTTAATTAAACAAGACGTGATGCCCACCCACAAGTTAACTATAATCTGAGCGTTAGTAGTAGCAAACACTACAAGTAAATATGAATATAAAAAACAAATTCATTAAGAAGTCATTAGACAGTACGAAGCGCGGGGCGTATCTTCTGCCTATCACTTATATCGAGCGTTGATATCAAATGCGCTTCATTGATGCTTATCGCTCCGCCAATCATGTATAAGAATGGTGCTCCGAACACAGGTCTTCTCCTCAGAAAGCTGCAATTGTCCCGACAGAAACAACATTTGTTGATTGATTAAACGAAGATTACTGGCGTCATGTGTTAATGATGGACAGACGAGCTCGTACTGAAGTGTCAGACGTCGAGGAGAGGCGCAAGGAGATGCCAGAACTCACACGTGCAAGCTAGAGGACACTTGCACATGGAAGCTTTATCACAGGAGAAGAAGAAGAGGTCAAAAATTCAATAGAAAATAAGTATGAAAGTAAAGTGGATCTCGTACAAGATGTTGACGAGAGTACATACAATCACAATTTTTTGACGATGTATTCCAAATATTTTCCTCCTTCCAGACAGAATGAAGTGTACGCGAAATGAACAGGATTACAAACGCAAACTCCCTCCATCCTGCAATGTTATAATGCACAGGCCTAGAAGACTCATATTTGACACTCTACAATTTATGGCAAAATCATTTAGTAAATCGAATTACTGTTTACGTTTGAAAATAATGAAGAAGAAAAGAAGAGGCAGGCATCCGGCAGTTGCTGCTCCCTCAAGCGTCATAAGCGTCATCTATTATCGCGAAAATTGAGACTATTAAACGTTGCTCAACGCATCCAGGCCTTCGCTAATGAGCTTCTGAAAAACTGATAAAAGGAAGTCAATAGTCAAAATTGCTCTGTTTAAAACCGAACATGAGGTGGGCTCGCACTAGATCTGTCTCGCACTAGATCTGTCGACCACTAGATCTGTCGACCACTAGATCTGTCTCGCACTAGATCTGTCGATCACTAGATCTGTCTACCACTAGATCTGTCGACCACTAGATCTGTCGATCACTATATCTGTCGATCGCTAGATCTGTCGACCACTAGATCTATCGATCACTAGATCTGTCGATCACTATATCTGTCGATCGCTAGATCTGTCGATCACTATATCTGTCGATCGCTAGATCTGTCGATCGCTAGATCTGTCGATCGCTAGATCTGTCGATCACATAAAGCGCCAGATCTGTCCAGTAAACAATCGCTCTACATGAACCCTCCCCCCCACCCCCCTCCCATAGCCCGGTATAGCGAGCATTAAAGCTGTGTGTTATGAACCCAATCGCGACCGGACAGGAGCTAAAATGAAAAGAAGATACACGAGTATACGAGAACACAGTGCCCCGCAAAACTTTATAATGCTCAATTAAAAATGCAATTTTGTGTATTTAGAATCATCAGAGGTGAATGAAACTTTTACTGCTCACAGGACAGGCATGCATTTAAACAATGCAAACGATAATGAAAACGAAATACGGCAATTAAGTTGCTTCATAAAAAAATATCAAAATTAGGAGCACAAAAATTTACAACATTTCGAATTTTAAAATTTGTATTTAAATATTGTGTGAGGTAACAGTAGCATAGTGTTTATAAGTTCGTATCATACAATATTCTGGATTACGCTATGGGCATCTGATGTAGGCCTGAGTAATATTGCATCATTCTTTATCTGACAAGTGGCGGGTAAACATTCAGGCCACGGGGAAGCAGAAACAACATGATCAGGACCTTCAGAAACGTGTTGTAAGCTTTCATAAAAGTGGATTTGGTTAAAGAAAAATCTAAACAGTTAATGATTCCATTGAATTCAGTCGGAATGATAATTCGTCACTGGAAGTCCCATAATTCTACGCTTCCTCTGGCAAGGTCTGGTCGTCCTCGTAGACAGCCAAACGCGTATCAAGATTACTGACAAAAGAGGTCAGTAATTCACCCAAAGTTACTCTTAATGAACTCCAACAATATTTAGAGGGGACAGGGTTTGAAATTTAGTAGGGAAACAATTAGTCGATCACTTCATCGTCACGACATTTTCTCAAGATCTCCAAGTAAAACTCCACTTCTGAAAAGAAAACATGTTAGTGATAGACTAAATTTTGCAAATGAGTTTGTGAATAAGCCTGTAGAGTTTTCGAGTAACGTACTGGAGTCAGATGAGACGAAAATGGAATTGTTTGGCAGGAATGCAGTACTGAAAGTTTAGAGAAAACAAGGTACTGAATACAGACCAAAAAAAATCACTATTCCAACCGCAAAATTTGGAGGTGTCCTAATCAAAATCAGGGGTTGTTTTAGTGCCACAGGTGTTGGAAAAACTGAAATAATTGAAGGAAGGTTGAATGCAGCACATTACAGAAGTATCTTGAAAAGAAATTTATAGGCAAATGTGCATGGTTTTAACTGAAGTTAAAACAAGATTGGATCTTTCTGCAAGACAACGACCCGAAAGATATGACATCGCTAATGCAATGCTGGTTCAATTTTAAAGGAGTAATGGAGTCTTAAAATGGTCTAGTCAATCACCAGATCTTAACTCCATAGAAAATTTACGGAGAGAATTGGAATTAAGAATCCAAAAAGCGCACCATCAAACCTAACTGAATTGAAGAGTTTGTATCGAAGAATGGAATAATACTACATCAAACACATGTAACATGTTCATAAGAAATTACGCTAAGCGTCAACATGCTGTAATTAGTAACAAGGGTTATGGTAGAAAATATTAAGGAATGATTAAGTAAATGTGTGGTAAACTTTCGCGTTCCTAATTTTGATATTGTTTGTATCATACAACTAAAGTGTTATGTTTCATTTTTCTGATTATTTTCATTGTTGTTTAAATACATGTTCGGTGAATAGTAAAAGTTTCATTTGCCTATAGTGATTAAAAACACATAAAACTACATTTTTAATTGAGAATGGTAAACTTTTTGGGGGCACTATATATAAAAGGGCAAGTCATTTCGTTCGACGCCATATACCGAATTCCTCTGCACTAAATACAACAAAGACATCACCAGAGCCGCCTTCAAGAAAGCGTGCATTCCGCACTTCTCGATCTAAGTCGACGCATCACACAGCTTTGCTAAGGCAACATTCGAGTTTGATCCATCCGAGTCCGAACGACACACCCACCCCCTTACTCCCCTTCCCCCCTTCCACCGAAAACATTCATTCTCAAAGTCCGTCTATGTACATAATCTGGGGTTATATGTGTACATTAATTTATTATTAGTATTAGAAATGATTTTTTATCGATATGATTTAGATGACAAACTCCAACATGGGTTTGAAACCCAAAGTTAACCAACTGGCAACTGTACGCACGCACCAAAGCGTCTCGTACTAAGGGCGCATTTGTATCTCTTCACCTTCCCCCCTCCTATTCCATTCTTACATTACCTGTTAATCGGACCAGTCTCTTCCCCTTTCCCCTCCTATTCCATTCCTACATTACCTGCTAATCGGGACCAGTTTCTTCACCTTCCCCCTCCTATTCCATTCCTACATTGCCTGTTAATCGGGACCAGTCTCTTCACCTTCCCCCTCCTATTCCATTCCTACATTGCCTGTTAATCGGGACCACAGTAAAGATGTATAAGGGGAAGACTTCTTCTTCCATCGACCTGCAAGGTCCCCTCCTTCGTCAACGAAGGCGTATAATGTGAGAAGACCGACTTATCTACACCCAATATAATCGAGAAATTCCCATCTGCTTCGGGCAAAGTTAACATTAGATGAAGATCGCTTTGTTGCCATACGGCATCTTCAAGAATAACCTTGGACGGCGAAGGCGTTCGTTACATGACCGCCTCATCAACGTTGAACATCTTCGAGGACACCAAAAAAACATCGGCGACTACTTTTTGCGACGCTTACAAGCGTGCCTGGAATTGACCGGCGTGCCGCCAGTACAGCATGGGCCTCCTGAGGTCTGTGTCACAGCACCAGCGCTGAGCCACCTGTGGTCCAAGCCACGTATCCGCCGACGTTTTGATAGCCACTGGAATCCGACGTGAATAGAAGTTATATTTTATTGAGTGTTGTCAATCAGATTCTGCGCGTATACATAAGTTATATTTCAATGCGTTGCATAGAAATCAAAGATCACGTGACAAGGGTGATGCCGCGACAATATTTTCATGTGTTCTAAAAATAGACCGTGATTCCCCGATTTAATGTATGCGGTGTAAATCTTAGAATTATACGAGTAAATAGATCAGAGTTTAGACCTCTCAGCCGCGTTACTAAAGTCATATCATTGATGCGACTTTGTGGTGCTCACTGACATGTTGTAAATGTTGTCAAGTTATGCAATATTCTTTTCTTCTAAAGTGTAATGTAGAAGTGTCCCGTCGACCCATATCCTTGTGTACGTAAAAGCAGTGAGGCGTTGGAAAGACTCATTTGATCAGAGTTCCTTATGAGAGTGACCTGATTATCAATCTATCAATTATGTCTTCAGAATTTGCCATCATACGATTTAAATATCAATTAATTTATATTAGGACTGACCTCCTAATCCTCTCCTTATAATTGACCGCTCGTGCCTCCATGGCAATTAGCACGCATAAAAAAAATTATACGCTGCCTAATTTTTCAATAACGAAATAATTAACACATGAAATATCAATCAACATCTACCAAAAACACGAGACCAGAACAGTGTCATAAGAAGCAAATAGAGCGAGTTATAAGAAGCCAACCATGCGATAGAGCTCCTCGCTAGCGCTCCTCTTCGATCTAGCGCTCCTTGAAAGGCGAGGACTGTGCCGTTCAACAATATTACCTGCTGAAGCTCACCACCAGCCAGCCGGCCGGGCCTCCACGTGCTGCCCACAGCGCACCGTGTCCCGCCACACCAACACTCAAGGCAGGTCTCGCAAAACTGCAGCAATGCATGAGGCCCCGCGAGAACTTATGCCTAGCGGTAGCAACGACAGCCGCTGAATACTGGAACGAGGGCCTAATAACCCTTGCAGGACCTGGACGATCACGCGGCCGCTCCGAGGTACTGATATCTGGGTGATGCCACTGATGTGTACGAAAAATGAATTGTTTTTTGGTTACCTCGCTTGCGTATTAATTCGCAGGAAAAGATACGGCAAAGAAAAATTTTCCTCTGCTATTATTCTTTCCTTGCTCAGTTTTACTCACAGAGTTAAAGCTGATCAACATCGCACCAGATCTCCTCCGTAAAATCCCTTGGTATTAAAAAATGAAGGACATGGATAAATATCTAAAACCTATTCAACTTCGGACGCTTTGATCTCAGAAGCATGGAGAAGACAGAATTTTCCAGTGAACACACCCGTACGCGTAAGCTAAAGGATACTAGCAGGTGGAACCACTATAGAAAGAGTAAAAGAAGGAAAATATTCAGCAAAAAAGCTTAAAAGTAAGATGGATCCCGCATACGATGTCGTCGAGAGTACAAACAGTCACAATAACAGCATATTTACGGAAAAGCAACAAAATAAAATTTAAAATGTGCACTTTGTCGTTTCGATGCTAATTCATGAGGAGGTAAACCTGATCAAAGAGTCGTACTATTGAAATCTTGAAATTGGCGTGCGCTTAAATCGTACACTATGCCCAAAAACATGGCGAAGACGCGACAAAAAATGTCACTTCGAGGCCGATCTTTCACAATTCAAATTTAGAGATCCGGACCGATGCGACGGAGTCGGTGTAATTGATCCGATAACGATGGCGTCGGGCGCCAGGTGAAGAGACGAGGGAGCGAAGACAGCGCAATTCTAGCAATTCCCTAAATTGCCGCCTTCGAATTGACGTTGTTCAAACGCAGTCGGTGACTCTATTGCATCTTCGGTTATTTCAAATTGCACGGAAATTTTGGGCCAATAATTTTTAAGGCTCATGAACGACTTAAGTTGATAGACTTCATGAGTTTTTAATTTTTGCCTTCCGTTACAATTTTATGTAAATTCGGTTCCAGTAAGCAACATTTCTAGCATTGTGTGAATGCGCCTCCGACCGTCCGATTCCAATCACAGGCCAACAAGCCAGATGAGGATGTGTTACGTCACTGCTGAGAGGTCCATTTCGAGCTCTTCTTCACCAGCCCTTCATCACTTACCCTTCTCCACGATCCCTTCATCACTTGCCTCTCATCACTCGCCCCTCATCACTCGCCCCTCATCACTTGCGCCTCATCACGAGCCCACACCAGGCGGGTTCACTTCACTGGCTATGCTGTATGATGGTTGTGTGGGCGCTGTGTCCCGCCTGCAGTCGATGGTGGCGCTTCAGGCCACCGCACCGAGTGTGCTGCCAGCAACACAGGAAATATCCGGTTCGTAACGTGTGGTGTTCCACATACAGGGCAGAATTTGAATGGGGTGACATCTTTTGTGCTTTGAAATTCTATTGCGTGCTTTTGGCCTGTTAGCTGTTCCTCTTTACTCCGATTGACGGGGTTTACTTTTTTGCGTAACGCTTGCGAGGAGTGCGTCATGGATCAGTTTACAAGGGAGCATCGCGTTCTCACCGTGAAGACGTTCTCTTTAAATTCCCACACCCTTTATAAAGAGAGGCGCTACTGTGCGATCGGTACAGATGAAGTACCGTTGTACCTGCCAGCTGACGCCCCAGGATGTGTTCGCCGCTCTGGACAGCGAGTATTACACCAGCTTCTGAGTGGGAAAATAACAGCGCAAGAAAATACTATTTATGCGTGTAAAGCATTTGGACTTACAAGCCCAAGGTACCAGCTTGTTATGTATTTTATAAAATCATGGAATATTATTTTCTGGAACTGAAATATTTTTATTCTTCAACGGAAGTACAGTATTTTAATTTGAATATTCATTCACAGTATTATGCAGCATTTTTGAAAACTGTAAAACTTCTGTACATGATCAAGCACATCGTTGCAAGAGAAATTAGCAAATAATTATATACTGCGAAAACCACTAATATTCTAGAGTTAGAACAAAACCGCTCCCTAATATATTTCATGGTTTCAATACAATTTCATTATATGATATTTCATACTCGAGCAAGTGACGTCTCCAATTCCTGGTCGTACAAATCCCTTTGAGTGGCCCACGGAGGTGGCGCGGTGCCACTACACACGAGCAAGCGTACGGACACGCGGGGCCAAATGGGAACCTTGGCTGCAGCACACAAAGGACAGCAGCTGTACTTCAGCGAGGATGGGCGCCAAGCAAGGATGGGCATCAAGCGAGGATGGGCGCCAAGCGAGGATGGGCATCAAGTGAGGATGGGCATCAAGCGAGGATGGGCATCAAGTGAGGATGGGCATCAAGCGAGGATGGGCATCAAGCGAGGATGGGCATCAAGCGAGGATGGGCATCAAGCGAGGATGGGCATCAAGCGAGGATGGGCATCAAGCGAGGATGGGCATCGAGCGAGGATGGGCATCGAGCGAGGATGGGCATCGAGCGAGGATGGGCATCGAGCGAGGATGGGCATCACCTCCTGAGTTACATGTGATGTGCACCAGCAACACATCCCGCAGCTACATGGCCACGGCGTCGTGACGTGAAGGAGTGCCACTATACAAAAATTGCTCGTAAACTATTTATTAAATAGCAGGTATTAAACGTACAATCAAGCACCGTCAAGCTAAGAAACAAATAAATACGTTAATTTTCTTCGTTACAAGCCTCTCTCGCAAATTACACGATATTTAACTAATGATTAGCCCCTTAACGCATTATGCCAAGAGCATCCGAGGAGGTGGCCATTGAATTGACACGGTCACTACCTGCTTTCTCGGGTCTATTGGCTGAGGAGTTGCTCTGTACCGATCGCATCATTTGAGCGATGAAACTACACTGCGCTTCGTAGGAACAACGTTGAGATCAATATACAGGGTGTCCCACAAAAAAAAAACATCGGAGTTCGAATTGATATGACTGCGGAAATATTATAGCTAATTCAATTCTGTAACAAACAAGTTATTCGACTATTCGAGCCTGTTATTCGAACAGGTATTTAGGCTACCAGTTGCATGGATAAAAAAGTATGTTTATGTGTATTTAATAGACTCATTCATCCCAATAAATCTGCTACAAAATCACCCTTTATTATGCAGCTAACTAAGGAGCAACGAGTATTTGTGGTTCAAACTTGGACATCAACAGGAAGCATCAAACAAGTCCAGGAGTTCCTGTCTTCCCGCACGTGCAGCGGCCGCCATTCAAGCAAGCGCCGCCCAATGGGCGCTCGCGACGCGAACTGTCAACATAAAAGCCCAGACCTCTCAAGAAAACAGCATCTCGAGTCCTGCAATGATGAAGCTCCTATAATTAGACACAAAGAAACTCTCATTCTCGCGGGAAGATGGAGGAAATCTTTCAATAGACCGCTGGTGATGTTACACGTTAAATCGACATTCTTTATTTATGATGGAACTATACCAGGACTCTATACAGCATTGTCTTCCGTACACAACTGACAGCCTCTACAGAGGCCTAAAGAAGAAAACATTTTCCCTTTTTCGAAAAAAAATGCATTTCGCTATTTTACTCTCATAGAGTCCAGCCGGTCCATTCTGAGGTCGCAGAGCTCCAAGGAGCGACCTATTACGTGGCGGTCGTTCCTGTTGATAACGCAGCTGTCGCCGTAGATATTCAGACTGATCACCGCATGTATATTCAGGCTGATCACCACATGGATATTCAGGCTGATCACCACATGTAGATTCAGGCTGATCGCCACATGTATATTCAGGCTGATCACAACATGTATATTCAGGCTGATTACCACATGTATATTCAGGCTGATCACCACATGTATATTCAGGCTGAACACCACATGTATATTCAAGCTGATCACCACATGGATATTCAGGCAGATCACCACATGTATATTCAGGCTGATCACCACATGTATATTCAGGCTGATCACCACATGAATGTACCGACAAATGAAATTCAACTTTGAATCTTCTGGCAGATCAACACACGAATACCGGCAGATGAAATTCAACTTATCATCTTCAACTGAACACTCATCTGATCTCCTTTAGTGATCGAAGATGAACTTTTTTAGCCCTAAGTAACAAAGTTACGCATTGGATTATAATGATCATAAAAATGAAATAAAATAGAAACGAATCAGATTTCCAGCTTCAACAGCAACTCCCTCCGGTCGGAAATATTTGCCATACAAGGAGAAAACTCTCCGCGTTTTAGTGTCTTTTAACGAACTTCTGTTTTGAGTACAGTAGACGATCGTGCACAGTGTGTTGGACACAAATTTTTAACTTTAATAAATGATGGGATAAAAACGATGGGCTTTCCTTTTCCAGATAATATTTGAAAGTTCTTAAATTACCCGTAGGATATGGCAAATAAAGATGATACGAATAGAAAGGGCACATATATGTACAGACAGGCAAGAGCGTCTACAAACTCTGAGAGAAGAGCAGTGTTGCAGGCACTTCTGGAGAGACCTACAGCCCAATTCAATTCAATCCGATTCCTTCAACATCAAAAAGCCCCACGTAACGTCCATGAATTAATTGAAGCAGGGACAGCTAGCTTTGAGGAATTACAGCGATCTACAGTGAACATTTTCCTTTCTTTGCAGCAGTCAATGGAACAGATTCTTTTGGCTGACGGTGGCAACAATTACAGGCTTCAACATCGGTCGAAAGTACAACTAGAAAGGAAAGAGTTTCTTCCAAATTCTATTCAGATCTCAGAAAAATTGAAGAAGAAATTAATAAGTACTGAGTAAACACAGTGACAAATGTTTCTTTTGTTAATACATTATCACGTTCATATTTCTAATCACGTTATAGAGTTAGTATTTTGTTATTCATCTCATTAAGAACATTATTCATTGATCTTTATACACTATTAATTTAATGTACTGAATTACAGAATAAAGGTTATCTTTTTGTTACAAGTAGTAGTTTTGCAAGTATCCTTTCTAAAGGTTTACAATTGTTTTGGAGCAAATATTTCCGACCAATTTCAACAATGATATGGACCAACTGTTTCCGACCGGAGGCAGTACTAGTAAGCAAACCACTCAAAAGTAATCCTCTCGCATGGACAGTTTACCACATAGTACTCACTAGGGTAGGATGCACAAGACTTTCCACGTGCAATGGAGAGCGAAAAAAGTCCAAAATTTACTTGGTGTTTTCTCCAGAAGAAAATAAAAGTCCGAAAGTGCGATGAAAAAGCCTCCACTGAGAAAATTTCATGGATAGAAACGCTTGAAAACGACAGAAGATATGAAGGTAGACTTTCCAAAGATTTTGTTCGCTAATTACACTCAAGCCCTCGAGATTGGCATGAGGTTGGAGCGTAGGATAGGTTGAGAACAGATAGGACCGCCATCAGTGCTTGACTCACCAAAAGACGAGGAGATGGCCTCATGATATGGGCTGGGACTGTTGGTGGTGCATCAGTTAGTCCTTGGTGAGTGACTCATGATGTGACAATGACTAAAAACTCGCACAGCCTTCCTGGAAGAGCACATCGAGCTCCCGTTATAGAAGCAGAAGATAACCTTCAGGAAAATGATCATACTCGCATTTAAGCGAGATAAGGCTACGTCGCAGGCAGCTCTCAGGACCACAAACTTTCTGTACGAATTAAGCTTTGATTGGCTTTATAAAAGTGGACTGACCGGTCCATTTTCCAGATACGAATAAGATTGGAAACTTGCGAAAAATTTTCAAAGAACAGGCTCAGGAAAATAGACGTCAATTTAAAAGCGAAGACCTTTGACGGGCAATAGTTAATATATTCTTAATTAATTATTTAATAAAATATAATTAATTAGTATATTACGTAAAATTACTATGAACAAAATTTAAAAAGTTACCAGTTCTGCGAGCCAGCGTCCTACAGCCATCTCATTTAAAATAAATGAATCACATATCTTGTATTATGTTAACATCCGTCACTATCACTAAATAATATTATTTCATTCTTGTATTAATCATGATTTTGCGTAGTTAGAGTTTTCAATGCATCCATTGCTACAATATAAGAAATATTTAGAACGTCGATGTTTTGGTCCACATGAGTTTTCCTTACACTTCACTAGTAATTTTAACGTGATCGAGAATGATACGATTTAATGTAAACGATATCATTTGAGCAGATGGCAGCTTATGAGAGTGCAAAAAACAATCAAAAATTACTAATTTTAGCACTGATCAAGCATAAATCTACAGTTACATTCTGTGAAATTGTCATCAAATTCCATCGAGTGGCTTTTGAATGAATCGTAGAATAGAAACGACATCTTGATAATAATTTGACACGCGGTGAAATACAATAGTAATAATATAGATTTTCAAGCTTTTCAGTGGCTTGGTCTACGTCGCTCCAAAGTGTAGTAACAGCAACGCTGGTCACTGTGCACACCAGTGCAGCCCCAGCCCCCACACCAACACTGCACCAAAATGGACAGGCCGCCACTGCCTCACAGGGCGGGAACAAGAACAACAGCCCTGCGGTACCGTGCTTTGGACCGCTGCCCTCACGAGGGATGAGTGCTGCCCTCACGAGGCATTTTCTACGCCACCGCAATATAGTTGTAGTAGTAGTGAAAGCAGCGCTTCAGAAACTCAGA